>JARKIC010001129.1:0-149041 GCA_029378375.1 Mycena olivaceomarginata | reverse complement strand
GGAATGGTCGAGGCTGGGCAACGTCGATGAGGAAGAGTCAGGTGGAGGGAAATCTACCCGGAGGGCAGCTCTGGCGCGAGAAGGTAGTGCATGTATGGTGCGTCGTGTGCGCGTTGGTTAGGATGGATATGCATCCTCATCGTCGGAGTCTTCGCTGATGTGAGATTCAGAACCTTCGCCCACCGCGGACGTGACGGAATGCTCATCGTCGGATGCGCAGAATAAGGAAGCCACAGGCGAGGCGTGCTCGTCATTATCGTTGACTGGCTGTGTTGACGCAAGAACGTGTGCGAATGTGAACTCGTAGTCTCGAGAGTCACTTGCAAAGTGTGTCGGCGAGGAAAGTCAATGCAGATTCGTTAACGGTGAGTTAATGACATACCTTGCTGCGGTTCCGCTCGGCGGGACGCGGGGCCATCTTGATACGTTCATCCGCCATCGAGGCGCTAGTCGCTTTGGGGAGCGGGAAACGTTGGCCGTCGAAGAAATTAGCGAGTGCAAAGTACGCTAGGAGCCCACACGAATGCACATCATTTTGCGGCGGAATCGGTATGTCCGTCCATCGAAATTTGACACCCAGGTGCTCAAACAACCACCAGTCAAGGTGCCGTCATAAATGTTCTGGCACTTTGTCCCTGAATTCGTCACCGTAGCCTACTGTCTCCTCCTCACAGTTAATGGCCAGCCCAACCCAGTGATTTTCGTCCTTGTTCACAATCGTACCCAAGCGGCGGCGGTCCTTTGTCGCGAATGCTTTGCCAAGTCGCCGACGCCACTGAAATTGACGTGCTGTGCGGTACGTGTTGGGGTTCATGTACGCTCGAGCAAGGCCGTGTACAAAGTACGTTGGCTGGACTGAATTTTTGCCACCATCGCTGAGCCCGAGGTCGTCAGCCAGCATTTCGAGCATCCCGTCTTCATGGTCTGTCGTCAACCAATCCGCGGTGTACCAGAGGGCCAGGTCGCTGATACTGCCGCCCGCCTTGAGGCCCTTCACGTCACCAGTCCATGCAAGATGGTCAAACAGCTCCAGCGCACGCTTCGCACGTTCCGCCGCCGGGTCGCTGGGTGCGGTTTTTTGCGAGTGTTTCGGTGATTCGGTCGGCCGCGGTGCGCCACACTGTGGGGTTGCTCGAGTATGAGAAAGCACCATGGTATACTAATATGACCTGGAAGCATATCAGAAGAGTCCCTTTGATTTTATGTCGTGTTTTTCTCATGGTGAAGGGAGACGATGAAAGTGGCTGATGTGCTTTCTGCTGCTGTTTTCCATTGATCACACACATTTAGCTTACAAAGATGATTGTGTGGCAAAGTTCAAGCAATTCTATGCTGCCGCAGGCAGCCAAAAAATCCAATCTTATGGGTTAAGCATAGAAAATCAAGCAAAGTGGATTGGGCTGTAAAATTTCAACGGGCTTATATCATGGCAGAGAAAAAAAAACTTGGTGTCTCAAGGCACTGTGTACATCTACATACCCCCTCAGTTTGCCTCGCTCGATTCCTTTCCACTCCATTCACAGCTTTTGAGCCGAGCTCAGCGAGTCGAATTTGATACCATTTGGATTACGCTGTATGAACAATATGGGATATTATGTATTTTACTCGTACAATGCGACGGCGAGTGCATACGCTGTATGTACGATAGAAGCCCTACTGGAATTGTCATATGGTTGCCGCTTCGTGCGGTCATTTGGAGCCATTACGGGTCGCCGCATAGTTCAGCGCGTCCACAAGCGAGGAGTGTAGCACCTTCGTGCCCGCCATGACATTTTTTTCGGTCGGATACTTGAGTCAGGGAGGTGCGAGTGCGACGAGCAGTTTGCTTAAGCTTGAGCTGTAAGACCAGAAAGAGACTGAGCCGTGCGCTCGCGGGCGAGAATTTGGAACTGACTCGAGATTGGTTACCCTCAGGAACGTGATCATATCTAGGTTTTGTGACGGTACGAACGTTTAACTGCGTCGACGTTAGTCACTGCAAACGAGGGACAGAAAGAAGATGTTTACCTCGCCAGACTGCTCGCGCTTTTTGACGTCCAAATATTCTTCGCCTACTCTCGTCACTGGCGTGGAGTGAGAGAATGCAGGGGGCTGGTCGAATAGATGAGTAACGGCTGCTGCCGCTGAGCTGAAAGATTCGATCGCACCTTATGGCAGTCGACGTCAAGAGACTCTGTGGTGCCGAAAGTATCAAGCATCTTGTACTGGTTAACGCGATGTGGATGTCTAGGCGCCTGCGTACGTACACTGAGCGGCGGGGAGCCTGGAAACTTGGCTCGCGAGCCTGTGCACATCTTGTCGCTGCTGACAGACATGGATGCTATGAGACCGTGTTGTTTGCCAGTGTTTACCCCATGGCACCGCCTCAATTGATCCGGCATACAGTGGGTCCGGTCCGGCTGCCTAGCCGGAGATTGAGATTCGTTGGCGACGTGAGGCACGATCAAAGCGTACTTAGAATAAGTGTTATGTCCCAATGGCCGCTACCCATATTCCACAACTATTTTCAGGTTCTGGAATGTTGCATTGGCGTCCAGACGAGCTTCTGACGGATCCTCAGGAAATTTAACCCAGAAGAAATTGAGGGGCGACCTGCGAAGGACGAAGGAGTTGGCTCGCTGATGAGGGGCAGGGTTAGCACTACAAATGTTTGCTTTCGGCATTAGTGTGATCGGGCGGTGAGCTAGTCCCATTTCCCGACGTATTACTAAGTCTATCAGTTGAAACAAAATATGTAGGGTGACTGTACAGATAGCTAAATCATGGTACCGCCAAAAGATTTGGGAGAAAGTGCCATCTTTGGCTCATTTGCGGCCGATTCGTCCGGGCCGATTTTTCCGACATCATCGGTCCTTGCATTTGCACACACAGGGCCGTGATATCCTCTTTCAACGAGAACTTTAATATTTCTCGCCTGTCTGCATGTTCCTACATGTTCAGCTCGCGGTGGAGCATGCTATGTCACTCAAATGTCGCCCGTTGGGCCTGAATTTCGGCCTTCGCCAGTTCAAACTGTTAACCGGAGAATCGGCCACTCTGACTTCATCTTCCGAGACCGGTGTGCCTGCCCATCGCGATTGTAATTCATTCTCTCCATCTCTAATTTCCACGGCGGAACCTGATGATGATGATTCACACAGGTATGCCCACAAATATGTATCTTTTACCGTCGTCTCATGCTGTCTTCCTCTATACCTCTCTCTTCCAGCGAACAGTCTAGCGGCCAGTAGTTGGCTGAGGTACGCCCAACCCATAAATATATCAGCCGGCTGCTGGCCTCTGCTGGATGTTTCATACCTCTCCTCATTCGCAGCGGGTTGAGTCATCTAGGAGAATAGGCCGGGTGCGCTTCTTTTCATACTCGTCTGTGTTGTCTCGGGGGGCCATAACCTGTAAAGATTCGGCGCCACGTAGAATCGTACTAGAACGAATGAAGCCTCAGTTCGTGGTCTGAACTCAATATATTAATATGTACCTAGAACGAATGAACTACAGTATGTGTCAGTAAGATATAGTAGCGGATATATAAGTAATTGACTTACGCCTCAGTTCGTGGTCTGAACTGAGCCGCCATTGTCTGCTAGCCGACTGATGTAAGATTGAGAAATATACATAAGTAACGCAAAAAAGATATCGTTCCGCTGGAAGTGTGTAACTCAACACTCCCCCTCACGCATTAAGTTTTACCCTACCGAGATCAGGTTATGGTCATGCTTTCCTGGTGTTTAGCAAAGTCCTCGGGGATGTATAACTAGCTATTGATACGCAGATTGACAGCTGCCGGAAGGTCCTGTTTGTATTGCAAATAATAGTTTGCTAAATTATTGTAAAATCTGCCCATAATATCCATATGATTCTCAACAACTCAAAATTGATTGGTCCCGGAGCCAGTATCTCCACTGCGCAGAATGCGGCACGGGTACCGCGTCAGTAAACTCCAGAATCAAATGCAATTTTTTTTTTTTTTCGGGCCGGCGGCGCCGAATGTTACTGTAAAATACCGTCCATTACACTGGACTGCTGCAACTCACTGTTCTGTTTAGCGTGTACACCGCCAATCGTACATTTTATTTTTTAGATGTCACGCTAGTGACATTTTCCGCACGTTTTACCGAATGTGGAAAAGATACTGGCTAAATTGACCCAACCGCAAATCGACATTGGTTTGGCAACCCGGATTGGCTCGGGAGTAGGTGCGTTGGAATCGCACTGGAAATCCGCAGTCAACCTAATACCGGTATTTTTGATGCCATCAGAAAATGCAATTTCTGCCAACAAATTTCGGCTTTCAGCAAGTCACCTGTAGTAGCACTTGGAGTACTGCTTGAATTGACTTAATTTTTGGATATGCTGACTGTATATATATACTCTAGTCAACAATTACATTTTTACACGTGGACATACCCAAATCCGCTTTTAGTGCTCTATTTTCTCAAAGAGGAGAATGACCATTTCAGCAAAGTGCACAGTGAATTGCCATTACTTCCAATATTGTCCGTCCAAAGTTCACGTTAACTAGAATATATGTATTGGTATAACATATCCAAAAACTAAGTCAATCCAAGGAGTACTCCAAGTGCTACAGGTAACTTGCTGAAAGCCGAGATTTTTCGGCAGAAATTACATTTTCTAATGGCATCAAAAATACCGGTATTAGGTTGACTGCGGATTTCCAGTGCGATTCCAACGCACCTACTCCCGAGCCAATCCGGCAGGACAGCTGTCCTGAGCAAAATGTCCCAAAACAGAAAAAAAAAACGTCCCCGCCCTATGGTCCGCAAAGGGCTGTAGATTCAGCACGCCTGATCACATTGCTCCGACCCAAGATCACCAAACGGTGGTGTAGGGCTTGAGGGCCCTGGTTGGCGCAGTCACGGGGCCCCGAATCACTACGGTCACGCCGTATCTCCCACCGGGCCTCTGGAAAGGTCGATTTCGCGTCTGGGGGGAATCTGAATGGACCAAAATGACCGGAATGATCAGGGCTAACGATGGCTGGTACAATGGGTGAGGGCAATACAATCACGTGTTTGAAAATGTAATGGATTACAGCGCGGGCAATGGGGTCACGCGGTTGAAAATGTAGCTGCAGAAAATCAAATCTTGACAATTTTTGGTACACCAGTTAGTGCTGGCTAAAATTTGTCAATGTAAATTGCATCGGCCCACTTTTCCATGTAAATTACACTAGGCGAAGAGATTGCGCCTATAACCAACCAAACAAATCAGATCTGAGGCCGCAGCAGCTGTTCTGCTGACCGGCGATCAAAAGTGATGACCTCTTCAGGATTTCTTCCGCCAAGAAACCGTATTGGAGCTCGGGGTTAAAAATCTGAGGATGCGGTTGACTGCGAATTTAGGCGGCGAACAGATTGAGCGTATAACTGAAAAAAAGGCCCAGAATTGAGGGTAGAACAGCTGTCCTGCTGAAAAATGATCAAAATTGTCCGGATAAAACTCATTTTCCGAATTGATTGAGCATATCGCCGAAGGGAATGGACGAGAATTGGTCTAAACTAGGCTCGAATCCAGCCTGTCTATGAAAGCAAGCTTGTCGATAGTCTATCGACGGCCTTGCCTCCATAGACAGACCAGTCACTGGTCTAGGTCCAAACGATCTAAAAGTGCCCAAAACGGAAGAAAAAAGCGTGCCCGCCCTACTCGTTATGACCAAAAGTAGCCGGAAGAGGTGCTTCTTGGCCGGATATGGCATCCTTTGGCAAATTCTTTATCCAGAATTCGGAAATGAACATACTTCAACATATCCAATCAAAAAACAGCATCTACTGTACTTTCTTTCTGTGAAAATCGGGATCTAAATCATTTTTTGATCAAGGCAGAGATTGTTGCCCTCTTTTAATTTATTCATGGAGCCATTTAGGAAGTCTGTAGACCCCCTAGATTTTTTGTGCATATTAGACAGGTTGTGCAAAGCCGCACAGAGCCGCCCCGTTTTTGCACCCACTGTAGCTCAGGCTGCGGTGGCGCCCGTCCCCATCGCGCCTGCGCCTGCCCTCGGCCCCGTCCCCGTCTCGGTCGTCACCAACGTCGCCAACCCTCCCCCCGCTCTCCCCCCCATCGACCCTCGCAGGGAGGCGCGACTTGGGCCGGTGAACTGGGGAAAGAACATCAGTGGGGAATCCGCAACAGTCATTAAGACCGTGCTGCCCGCCGCACGCAGCATCATGCGCAACTACCGCGCACGTCGCGGCCCAGATGCTCACACGATCATCGCGTGCTTCGAAAGCGCCGAGATCGTGTCGTGGTTCATCCCGGCGCTCAATGCTTCCCGCATAGCACCTTACGATGCCGTCTTCGCGTCCCCAAATGTGTAGGGGCGGCTCATGTCTTTTCATCACCTTATACTTTATCTTCCCCAGTGTGTGCACTGCTGCCTCCGCATTTACCCTCCACGCTAATTCATTCTAACGTAAATATTCTATCACATATATCCAATACACCCCATCCCTCTAATGTACACGCCTCCCCCACTCCTACTACACCTGCGTCGCTATCGTTGTCTCATACCACTTTATTTAATAATCCCCCTTTGCCCCCTGTTACCTCTTCGCCCTCCGAACACCCTCTTCAGTCCGCATTGATACGTGTCAAAAGCTGGAATATAGATGGGTCATTTATTCCTGAAATGAGCTGCCCTGAATCACAAAAACAACTTACAGAATTCGACTTCAATCTCTTTCAAGAAACCCATCTGCGCCCACAGCAACACGACACAGTCAGGTTGCCTGCTGGGTATTCTATTTACTCTCGCACCCGGCGTTCAAAGGCTAACTTCACCAAGTCCTGGGGGGGTGTAGCCTCCATTGTAAATACGGCGCGGGTCTTCTCTGTGCTGCGCGAAGATCTATCTGGGCCTGATTTCTTGGCCCATCAATTTGGCCGCATTGTGGTATACAATGTCTACCTCCTTCCGGAGACTGCAAAACTGGGCTGGCGATCTCGACCGTGATCCATGTCTCGCGCTGGCCTCCTCACTCGCTCTTGCTCGTGCTGGTGGCTTTGAAATGCTTCTCCTTGGAGACCTCAATGGTCGCACTGGACAAACTCCATCTGTTCACGATCCTTTTCGCGTGTCGAAGGACATCAATTTTCTTTCAGCACGCGGAAAATTTCTCTTCCGGTTGTGTGTCGACTACGATATGGTCTTCATTAGTGGTGCTGCATGCTTTGGCCCAGCCATCGGCGCGTACACCTCATTCCAAGGAGCGCGAAAAACGGTGATTGACTACGCAATCTGCTCGCGCACCTTATTCCCGAAGGTTCAATCTTTTAAAGTTGAGCCACAAGTACCAGGATTTGATCATGCCCCTCTCATTCTTGAACTCGAAGTTGATCCTACAACTCTGGGAATGTCTGCGACCGCGCCAAGGAAACGTAAACATGAGATTCCGACACTTCCAGACGATACCGAGCTGGACAGACTTCTTATCAAGACGCCGGAAGCTGGGAAAGATGAATCCAAGAAAGCGCTCAGTCTGTTTGGTCCCGTCCTTTCTGTCACTGTTCCAACTACAGTAACCATCTGTGGTTTCTGCAAAAACTCGGGCAAGCACATAGCTCAAGCCGGCGCGGCGGTATTCTTTGGCCATGATTCTGACTTGAACCGCTCTGTGCGCGTCTGGGGTAATCAGAATAATGCTCGAGCTGATCTGGTAGCGCTACTTCTTGCCGTGAAAGTCGCCCCCAAGACAAAGAACTTAGTTATATCAACGAGATCTGAATATGCGATTCGTGCTATCACATATTACGCGTATAAGAACGACGCGTGTGGCTGGACATGTGTCAACGGTGACATCCTCAAGCTCATAATCGCATGGATCCGCTGCCGGACTGCATCAATTCACTTCTCACATATCAAGGAGGAAAAAATTACGGACTTCTACAAACACGCGAAGGACCTCGCAGTTCGAGCATCCAAGATATTTAGGTCTGCACCCGTAGCGTCAAATGAACATGCCCCGGGTCCAATCCCACCGCTTCCCTCCACTGCTCAACCTCTTAACACGAAAAAGATCACCGCAAACTTACCCAATGACTCGAGTAACCCAGAAACTGCTCCTGTGCCCCCGCGTGAACAGTACCCGGCCTCCCATCGAGGAAGGGAACGTCTGTATGAAATCCGCGAACGCAACCGAAGGAAACTGCTAGACGCTCCATCTGCTGCCGTTTTCTGGAAGGAAATCAAAAGGCTTGCGGATCCCGCGCCAGTTCCCGTATCAGTGACTGCAGAGAGTCTGCGAAACATATTCGAGAAACGTCTCAATCCACCGGAGGTTCTCCCCGAGTCCTTCGACTCGGCTCAACATAAGCTGAATCGGCTACTGGTTAGTTTTATCACGGAGACAACGACCGACGCATCCGAAGAAGTATTCTTTTCCCCGGAATGGACCGAGGACGACGTGGCATGTGTCAAGGATCATATTCGCAAGCATGGCCTCGACAGTGCCTCAGGCGATGACACTATTTTCTATGTCGAAATTCTCGAGATTCCAAATGATGCGCTTGCTCACCTCTGCAATGAATGCATTCGAAAACGAGACGGGCCTTCTACGTGGTTCAGATCCGTAATAATCGGTCTGTTGAAGAAAGGGAAACTCAGTACAGACACAGACAGCTACAGAATTATTGCTCTTGAGAGTTGTATTCTAAAGCTCTTGACGTTGCTCATCCATAAACGTATCACCGAGTGGGCAAATGCGTGTGGTCTTATTCCTGATTACCAAAATGGCTTCCGTGAGGGGTATAGAACTAATAACAACCCCTTCATCTTACGCTGTATCAAGGAATGGGCACGAGCAAGAGGACTCACGATTTACGTTGCAGCGGTTGATGCAACAAATGCTTTCCCCTCCACGGACCATCCAACTCTGTGGCTGAAACTCATTCGCATGGAATGGGAGGTGCAATTTTCGACTGGCTCCGCATGCTTTACGAACGAATGGAATACTACGTCAGGCATGGTGACCAAAACTCGGCCGAATTCAAAGCATTTATTGGACTGCTTACCGGCGACCCAGCCTCACCTGTTCTTTGGAATCTCTTCATGGCAGACCTCGTCATGCTTGATGACCCTGACGATCCTATACTTTCCAACGTTCGAATCGCTATCTTGGCTCAAGCAGATGACATCTTGCTCATCTCACTCTCGGCCGCGGGGTTGCAGCGCAGATTGAATGCACTTGGCGCGTGGTGCTCGAAGAATTTCATCGTAGTCAATAAGATCAAGACTATCATTATGATTTTTGGACCCGCACCGACGCCACACCTCCAATTCCACCTCGGAGCGAATACTCTGGCCATAAAAGTTGAAGAGAAATACGTGGGCATGAATTTCAACACAAGCACCAGGAATATGTTTGCAGATCATTACAAGGCAAAAGCGAGTACCGCGAGGTATTGCGCGCATAGGATTATGAGCATCGAAGATTCCGCTGGCCGCCTAACACCTAAACAGTTCAAAGATCTCTACATGGCGCGTGTGGATTGCCACCTTATCCATGGATGTGAAGTCTCTCCTGACTGCGAGGATATCCACGTTAAGCAACTGTGCGCCATTCAGGTTGATTTTTTGCGGCAAGTGTTGAATGTTCACTCTCAATCTATGCTAGTGTGCCTCTTCACTGAAACCGGAATTATGCCGCTTCGAATCCGTCGCTTCTTACTGCTCCTTGGCTATCTGCAGTATCTCCTCTCGCTCAAACCATCCCACCTTGCTCGTGCATGTCTCAACAGTTCGATTGAACTCGCGACAGCTGAGAAAAATCCTGGGTTGGGGACATACTCATCGCCGCCAAGAAAATGCCATTCTCGATCCCACCTCTCGATTTTGCCAATGCCACGGAGAAAAGTGTTGAAGGCTATCGAAAACTGGTGGAAAGAAATGCCGAGGAATGGCTACAGCAGGAAGTGGACAAGTCAGACAAGCTCTACATGTTGCATGGAAGACGCGAACCACAGAAGGACAAACCTGCCGTTCAAAAACCCCTTTACATGAGGCATTATCTCTCTATGGTTACAACAGCGAGCCATCGCGAAGCTCTGACTTCGATCATGTTGTCGACCCATTTACTTGCCCTTGAAGGTTACGGTACGTTGATCATGCACACCAACCAGTTCCCCGCCACGAGCGCTTCTGTCGGTTTTGTACAACGGAGGTTGAAAGTCCTGAGCATGCTTTATTGGAGTGTCGAGCATCCACAGTGGTGCTGAGCTTGCGTGAGGCCTTTCTAATTAAATTATTCCGTGCTGTACCACGTTTTGGAATATTTTATGGATTTTCACCTAGAATACCGCATATTTTGCTTTTCCTCCAAGCAGAAGGGGAATGGGTATTGATTTTTCCACTGGACGATACTCCGCCCCCTTGAGTAAGTGTATGAAAATTCTGGCGGACAGGCATTTGGGTGAATTTTCGGGGGTCCTCCTAAAGCTTCGGCTTGAGATTTTCCTTGGTACCCACCCCGGAAGCGGGGTATAACGGACTGTGAATACTGTTAACTCAGGAGGAATTGCTTGCATTTGAACTTACTTGATTCAAGCCATTCAATTTTTTTCTGGGGGGTCAGCAGCAATGTATGTGGCCAATTTTTGACATCGTGTGAAGGATTTCAAGCTCAAGGCGAAACCCAAAGTATCCAGAAACGACGGATGAGCCGCATAAATCTTATGAATTAACAAGCGGTTGCGGTCCGGCATCCCCTCGGCTGATGACGGAGTGTAAATCTTGACAGCGGAGTTTAAAGGCTTCAGACATACAGACATACGTAATTTTATAAAGAGGGTAACTCTGCGAAGGTTTGTTGAACATGTTATGAGACTTACGTACCTTGAAACAGGTATAGACGGTAAAAGCACTGCCGAGCCCCCGACTCAGGCCCGGCCAGGCCAAGTCGGCTCAAGCCAGGCCCAAGCCCGGGCTTTCAGGCCAAGCCAGGCCCTGGGCATCACTAATAGCTACCAGTGATGGCCCTAAGGCCTTAAATGAGAGCCTCCCGGATTTCTAAGGCCTTAAGCTCATTTCAGGCCTTAGGCCTTAGGCTCATCCGAGGTAGGCTCGTAACCAGCCTGCCTACGGCGTTCTAACAAGGCGAGCTTGTTGCCGTAGGCAGGCTGGTACTTCTCGGAACCGCCAAAAGGGCTGTCGCAGAGTTTGAAATTCAAGTGACCTTTTAAAAATCTTACTCATTTTGTACTCAATTTTGAAGCTTATTTTTTGGTTGAAAGGGGGAAAATGAATGAAAATTGTATCCCTCCAATTTTGCCTCCTTACATTTTGTATTTGTGGGATAGAACACCGTAAAACCTGAGGGTAGTTTTAGTGGCGATCAACTTCGGACCGTGATCTCCGGAATTGCCGCAGCTCATTGCGTCATTGCGTCATCGGCCTCACTAACTTAATTTCAAACTCCGCCTCAGCCCTTTCACACAGCCCGAGAAGTACCAGTCTGCCTACGGCAACAAGCTCGCCTTGTTAGAACACCGTAGGCAGGCTGGTTACGAGTCTACATCCGAGGGCTTACCCAGACCTTAGATCCCAAAAAGGAAACTGCATTTCGTGCCGCAAAAAGTAATGTTAATTGAGTTCTACACCCTGTACACCTCATCTTCGTCAATTTCGATTGCTCCAGCATCAGGGTCATTGTCATCAGCATCCAGCTCGGCCATCACAAGCATGTAAGTCTCCTCCTCCTCTTGCATACGGCGTGAGATACGAGTGCGAAGAGATGGCTTCACACCCGTCCCGAACAGCCTCTCCAAAGTCATTGGCTGCCATTTGCGCGGGCGGCGTAGTCGACCGAGAGGAATCGTGTCCTCCTCCAAGACGTCATCCGGGACCACAGCCGGCGCTTCTTCTTCCTACGCGTCGGCTTCCCGGGCAGCTGAAATCCAGCGGACCATTTCCAAACGCCAGCCTTTGGGCGAGCTGACAAGGGCTCGTCCGCGCTCGGACTGATCTTCGTCCGCTTGATCCTAGAAGAAAATTTGTGCGCGGTCACGTTTTGGGTCACATGCTCTGAGCACCTAAGGAAACATTGAATTTCGGGGCTCTGATCTAAGGCCTGGACTAAGGCCTTAATTAAGGCCTTAGGCCTTAGGCTGCTCCTAAGGCCTTAGACCTTAGGGCCAACACTGATAGCTACTACTACTTCATTGGAATTGAAATTGAAATGATTTGCAGGGTGTCAAGTCATGCGTTTCAAAATGTGGACCATTCAAAAGGCAATAGGGTCACGCGGTTAAAAATGTAGACCAGTACAGTGTAGTAGGGTTCCTTGGATAACAACTTTGATTTTTCACTTGTAGAGCTCGCAATCCAGGTCGCTGTTCTCACGTCTTCCTGCCGACCATTCGATCTCGCACGGATGTGAGTTCTACTGGTTGGGTCGCCGCGCTTCTTCTGTGCCAGTTTACCGACAACAAAATGAGCACGGGCTTTGACGAGCTGCGTTGCTCAAACGGACAAGGCAGGAGCTGCATGTTTAAGTGTGCCGAAGGGATTACGCGCCGAAAAAACAGCAGCCGCTCGGCTGGATACTTCGGTTTCGGGCGGCTTTGGCGATGATGGTAAATGAGCTCAATGATGTCCGCCATTTTGACCTTGTCTTTGCCCTGAAGAAATCGCGTGACAACGCGCTCGTGATGCTTGGTGCGCGGATCGAGCTCCCCGCGGCAATGGTTGTAGAAGAGTGTTTGCAGAAAACTGCCGAGGGACGAAAAGGGCCAATCCTCGAGCAAAGTATTGATATTTTCGAATTCAGTGGACTTTGGGACTCTGGGGGCACGCAATCTCGGCTTTGTGGACGTCGTGGATGAGACAGGAGAGACTGTGGTTGGGGATGGGGCTGCTGAGGGTACAGATAAGATTGAAGACGACACTGGAGAGGTTGTCGACGTGGACGGCGTTTCTGGGGGCACAGATGAGGCTGTAGATGCTGCATTGAATGGTTTAATTCGCATTTTGAACCCCATGGCACCGAATGCCATTTTGAATCACATGCTCCGTGCTGCCATTTTGTACCCAGTGCTTCACTATTGAATGGTTTAATTCGCATTTTGAACCCCAGGCTTTGCCGTAACTGCCCCATCTTATCCAGAATCCTCTCAGGCCTGCCAGACATGTGGGAACGTGGTTCATCCCCAACACACACGGAGGCCGATTATGAACGGTTACAACAGCTTCTCGAGGCGGCATTTCGGACACGGGAGGCTGTTATGGAGAAGAACATTGCTCTGGTCGCAGAACTTCGTAGAACCCGCCGCGAGCTGCACAATCTACGTCTACGTGCCTTTACGAAATTTGCGAGCAACAAACTGTTTGAACAAGCAACACGTCGGTTCCGCGGAATTGATTCAGACACGGCGTCGGAGGACGAGTTGGAGGATTCAAAGTCTGAAGAAGATATGTAGAGTATATTCTTTAACTACTCGTGAATTTACCTATGATTCTGAATCACTGTCTGAGCTGTCAGAGGATGTTGATTACGTCTACTTATGTAATAAGTAGACGTTCTTTTCAACATTCGACAACACAAAAAAACATCAGGTGATTTTACTTGTCCCACTTTTTCTAACAACAGGCAATAGCCTAGATTTACATTGCACACCCGGGCCGCAACTGGCGTGAATTTGACAGCACAGCACGACCGAACTTCATGCCATTATATTCAATCTGCCGCATTCAAACAAATCATATTCATTGGTCTATATTTTCGTTTCAACAGAACGGAGTGACAGAACCCCACGTCAAGTGTATGGTCAAAGTTATGTAGACCACATTTCGGTCAAGCCACAGTGTCCACCAGAGTCATCGGCCATCAAGTTCGTTGTTGTATCAACCATTGAACAACATACAACAGTTTTTTGTGCTTACATTTTAATCAATGAAAGGCGAGACTGTGTGTGCTAGATACTGATGTTCTACTCGCTATGGCCAAAAGTAACCGGAAATTTGGTTTTGGGGGCTTCTGTTCCAAACTTTTTGCATTCTTGTGACCAAATTCTCAATTTATGGTTAATTTGGCATAGATTGACGCCTTTGGACCTGAGGTGGAACCTCTCACATCTAATATATTATGAAATTTCTGAATTGATCAACAATTGATGATGTTTCCCTCCTTCAGATTGTCTGGACGGTATTGCTGGGTAGATCAAGAGCTGATGATTAACTGTGGACCTATAGAAATATGCACCCAAAATTTAGGGGTTTTAGGTGCTTTCTAAATGGTTCCATAAATAAATAAAAAGAGGGAAACAATCACCACCTTGATCAAAAATTGATTTAGATCTCCATTTTCACAACAACACCAGTGTAGTAGTCGATATTTTTTGGTTGCAAATGTTTAGGCGTGTTCCCCTTCAAATTACAGAGAAAGAATCTGCCAAACATAAACATATTCTGCCGAAAAGCACTTACAGTATTCCAGTTACTTTTGGTCATACAATTTCGAAATTTGATAATATATTGGGTCTGAAAGATTGCACCTCAGGTGCAAGTGTACTAATCCATGCCAAATCAACCATAGATTGAGATTTTGGTTACAAGAATGCAAAAAGTTTGGAACAGAAGCCCTCAAAACCAAATTTCCGGTTACTTTTGGCCATAGCGAGTAGATGCTGCGGGCCCCCATGCTGATAAATATTGCACTGATTCCAGTTTTTTGCTTCGCTATTCCAGTGAGCACTTACCGCGGGGTCCGTATCTGCAGTGCCTTCGACTATTTCCTACTTGGAATTGGATCTGGAGCTGAATGTTTGAAATCAGTGTCAGCTATGTGTCGCGACCTCGTCGCTATCACCTTTCAGTTATATCTTCAGGCTGCTCAACCTCGAGACTTATTCTGTTCAAGCTGTAATTTTCCTTGATACTGGCCCAAATAGTCCCAGCCTCAAACAACTCCTCCATATATACAAGCAACTGAGCGCGACGTCAGTCCATTCCGAGACAGGTCATTTAGCGCAGCAAGATTGTTAGTTTTCGCATTTAATTGTGCCCGGATGCTGTCTGACGCGCCTTTTTGGTCGGGCGTAGCGTCGCTCACACGCCCTATTGGGTGAGCGGCGTGCTTGCTCCGCGTTCCGATTTTGAGCTGTTTGGCTCAGATCACGCCCAACCTTCTAGTCTTCTTACTGGTTGCTACATAGACACCGAAAGACGAGGATGGAATTAGGTGAAGATGCCGAGCACCAAGGGATCGGCATCACCGTCCATCCGAGCGTAGGTGTGAACACGTGACTGAGCTTTCTTTGTCTCTCGCCGTCGCGTCAGTTGGCGCTGCCCGTCTCTTTTCACAAGCGGCTTTCCATCGGCGGTTCCAGACGGTATCCGCTTCCAGGAACTAGCCTTCTCACTTGTCAAACAGCGCATCAACGAATTTTCTTCCCACCCACCTCACCCTTTTATTCGGTTCGTGATCTAACCACTACAGCAGACTAACTATGACATGCCCTACACTTCGGTTCCATATACTCGTAGATCGCGGAACCGTAACTAAAAACACCCCATCGAGATATGATCACGACTCGTTCATCTTGATAATCACCTATCATCATCCGTTCCACTGTCTTGCTTAGCTCACCTCATGCCCGAAACTCTCGTTAACAGGCCCAACTTGCCCGGGTACCCAGCTCAGAACTCCCAGGTGCTTTTTCTGTACGTAATTTCCATGGCTTCTTTAACATTTAGGCTAATCACTTGCTTAACTTTTGGGCAGTTTTGGTCACTGATAACTGGAAAGCACTGGCTTTATGATTGTGTTTGTTTAAGTTAGTCTCATGTCTGAAATGGCTGGCACCCAGCTCAGAACTGCCACCTGTTTTTTCTGTAAGTGATTTCCATGGCTTCTTTACCATTTAGGCTAGTTACTTGCTTGATCTTTGGGCAGTTCTGGTGGCTGGTGGTTGAAAAGCACTGGCTTTTATGATTGTGTTTGTCAACTTCGCCAAGTCGACTTGGAGGCCTTTTTTTAAGTCAAGTCGCAGCAACACTATTGAAGCCCACTGCTTCTGGATTCCAATCAAATGGTATAAACAAATTGTCTCTGATCCACCTGTCCCACACAACAAAAATAGCTTCTCATACCAGATTCCCTATTAGTCCATTGACAGACCAGCGCGACCGGCTGATCTCATTTCAAGCAGCATTTGAGCGCCCTGAGTGGACCCTCGCTTTTGGCGACCACAACATCATGATTCAGTTTCATCTGATGCAAGTATCTGCCTCCTTTCTTTCTTCCTTCCGACGTCAAACCTCGAACCTCGTGCCAAAGTCAGTTTTTCTTTTTTCTGGTGTTTCTCTCTGTGACTTGCAAAATGGCTTGCAGATAAGATCTCGTTTATAGAGTCCGTCTACCACCAGGAGCCTCAAGCAACTCTAGAATGTCTTGAAGCCCGGCGCTCAGATAACGTTGACACTGGTGATTTTAGGGCTATTTCCTAAGCTATCGAAACTACTCAGACTGTTTTTAATAATTGGGGCGCGCAGGAGACAAACGACCTTCTCCTACTCGCATTCATTCATTCACCCGCAGATGCAACTTGTTACAATGCTATAATAGATGTCCCAGCGACACTATTAATATACTTGTTGCGCATATAATATGCCTCCTTAATAAGTTAGGGCTGTTCGCCGTACCGTATACGGCATACGGCCGTACGATTACAGCGGTCATACGTCTGTCTCGCCGACTGGACCCATACCGTGAACGCTACCTCTGGGAGGTCATCCGGTACGGTACTCGCTGGAAATAAAATGTGTTGATCATACCAGGAATAGACAACATGTCCAATGGGAGACAATGAAGGGTGGGAAACTGGTGGCGCCACGCAGACCACCATTCGATTGGGTCGCACGTGTGCTGCCCGAGAATGCAGTCAAACGAGTTGAAAATTTGTAGAATTGCAGAGCATTAATTAAGCTAATCGTTCAAGGAGGAAATACGAAAAGACACACTAGTTGTAGAGCCGTGGAAACTGAGGAGGGTTGCGTGCGGCCAAGCTGCGGGCGTCAAAGACAAGAAGTGTTGATACCACCAAACACAGGCTACTGATTAGACAGGTTGCGCAAAGCCGCATGCGGCTTTTTTGTGCGCAAACTCATCGCATGCGGCTTTTTCTTTTTTCTCGTTCTGGTGGTCCAGGGAATGTTATATAGCAGTCATGGCAATGTTCAGGAGCAAAAAGAGCACAACCCTGCAGGCGGCTTTGAAAGCTGCATGCGGCTGTGGCGCAGCCTATCTATTGCACAGCGAGTCGGCTATCGCCCGAAAATGCCGAGCATGATTGCCGACGATCACCGTATACGGCCCGTTCGGTACGGCTCTTAACGGTGCTTGGCCGTATCGGTGCCGTACCGTACATTCACGTAGGATTTAGCTGTACGGTACGGCTACGGTGCTGTATTTATGGCGATAATTACGGCCGTATTACGGCTACGGCGCACAGCCCTACTCCTTATACAATTTACCACACAACTTATGAGATTACCACCGGATTGCCACCAGGGCCACAGTTGGGATCAATCTGAGGCACTTTGCCCCTTTGCCAACGGGGAACAGATCATTTTTTTTCGAAAAAAGGAATTCCCTTTTATTCCGTTTCCCGTTCACATGCCTTGGAAATAGCCTCTATAACAAACATCTTTTCCTTCTCCCGCTCCATCTGAATTCGTTCAATGATGTTCGCACTCTCGGTCAGTAATTCCCCATACCCCGCCCTTGTGACGAAGTTTTGTGCCTGCTGTGCTCTTGTCCGGTATGTTGCTGCTTTCTGGCGGGCATATGCCCGATGCCCTGCAGTTGCACTGTCAGAAGCCAATGCAGTCCAGGTCGCTTCCATCTTTAGAAAGCTCCTATTGGTCTGCAAAAGCTCAGCAAGCTTCTGCTCCTTCTGCTCCTGCCAACGTTGCATTTCGGCTTCCGCTCTGAACCACTGCACGCGGTCGCCTAAGACATAAATTGTTAGCACTGGGTGTATGACTCATAGGTACTGAACAAAACCTTCGTTTGACCACTCATCCAATTCGTCCTTCGACATCTTTGACAATTTTCCCAGCTGCCATAACCAGCCTTCACGGCGTTCACCACTATCTTCTTTGCTGGAATCTTTTGCTCTCTGGTGAGGTTTAGAGCCTGGTATGATTCGATTCACCAATTGCAGCGCATATTGATCGTTCACTTGCCAGTTTTTTTCTTGTCCATTTGCGTGCTTGTACTGAAGTCTGTGGGATGGAGGGGTGAGTGTAATGACGAGGCACATGAATGAGCCAGGGAATTACCGGGTGCGTCCAACACAATTGAATCCATTCCATCATCTTCTTCGACTTCCAGTGGAACTTGTGCTCTCCAGAGAGCACCGTCTGTGCAATGTGAATCACCAAGTTGCCGTTTTTGTTGCACTGACTTGATGTAAAGATCTGCCTCGGTGAGTGGTGGAAAAGTGAAATTTGTGGCGTCTAGTGTGATGAGTCGCTGTCTAGCCAGTTCATATGTGGTCATGTGATAGTTGCGTCGCCGGATTCCTTCCTGAATATGATCGCCGGCACGGCTATTCTGTTTCTACTGTCGTTCATTCTTGATTTTCCAGCGGCGGAGAGTAGACAAAGCCTTGACGATGTGAATTGAAATGACAGCCAGTGACTGCAAAATAAGATCTGATCCCTTCCGTTTGTTACTGGCAACTGAAAGGGAAATGGTGGTCTATTCGAGACACGCAAGATAAACCAGGCAATAAGCAGATGGCAATTACAAAAGTCAATGCTCCCAAAAATTTGGTCGAACAGATGAATGTTGAAGCAAAGAACTGGAAATCGGAATCCAGTCCATAAGCAAATGTGGCTATGCTCAAGAATCATTAGGTTGGTTTGGTGATAAAATAGGGACAAAGAGAAACCGGATGTGATGGAACTCCTTGTGATAAGTAACAAAAAGCAAACGAAATTGGTGCACAGCCACTATTATGGTCATCATCGATAGATTGGGACCGTAAACGACAAGACTTCGAAAATCTGGTACGACGAGATATTAAGAACGATTACATAAGTACTTGTAACTCGTCGAAAGTCAGAGGCGGGAGGTCGAATCTTCGTTGACGTCGATGGTGTTGTTGCTGAACTGCAGAAACGAAGTCGAGTTGCGTAAGCTGCGAAACCCAGACAGCGGACAAGGAGACAAATGGCCTTACCGGCCGTATACACCACATCCACGGGAACGACAGTGTGAATGAAGAAGCAGAATCTGTTTCAAGAGTATCAGATTCAAGCATCCACAAGGTCTTTACTGTTCCGACGCTGGCGGTTGAAAAAGGCGCGTGCCCTTTCTATCTGGGAGTTTCCGTTTTCCTTGTGCGCCAACTGAACCCTTTCTAGCATTCTAGTGAGACAGAAACTCGACATTATGTGCATTAGTTAATGAAACATTAACTTCCAGCCCGAGGACCCTTCCTGTCAAGCTATTTCTCGCAAAATAGTATGTTTCCCTGTCATGAAGGTTATTGGTATTCTGATTTCAGTGCCATTAGGTGGGGAATCCTATCAAGTATTTCTTTTGCTTGTTTTCGCTCGTTTCTTCCTTTTTTTTTTTTTTTTTTTTGACGACGGTTCAGTATGTGGGAGGCAGCAGCGACACCGTGCCCTTCAAGGAAGCCCCCAGTGCCGTCATTGGTGCCCGCCACCTCATAGAGCCTCGAGTGGCGGCTGCTTTGGGGAAAGCGCACTCCTTTAACGAACTTTTGAGGTGCGTGGAGCTCGTGATGCCTCCTTGTATCCTGATCGATGGCCTTGTAGTGTTGCCTATCTTGAGGCCCAATCTATGGCTGTTAATTAACGCACCAAAGCCGGTTATCCTCAAATCACTAACTGATGATGTAGTTCCTGTGACGAGGAGCTGGGGCTGTTCTCGGCACACGGGAAAGTCGGGTGGTCGAACCGACAAGATAACCGGCGTAAGGATAGAATTGACCGAAGGCCTAACTACGTACACACGGGTATTTATACTACGATCTTGTGGCTATGTAAATACTGAGGAATGGAGGTAAAGAATGTGATGTGATGAGTGCGAGGTATAGTCCGTAAGGCGGTAAAAGATGGTGATAAGCACAGGGGAAGGTAAGATAAGATAAAGAGATAATCAAAACGGCGTACCGACCAAGTACGTGGTTCAAAGTAGTAAGCGTGGGAAGCGTTTCGTTACAGTTCCACTCAGACAACGAGAAAGGATTAGGGCCTGTCGTTGCGGGCTTGTCTCTTGGTTAGCCCGCTCAGCCATTACGTATGCGGCTGCGCTCACTTTTATATCTCAGGATCCCCCGCAGTGATGGCTTTTAGACCGACCGCCAAGCCTAAAAAAGGCCAGCACCGAGCTGAGTTA
This sequence comes from Mycena olivaceomarginata, assembly GCA_029378375.1. Lineage (NCBI taxonomy): Eukaryota > Fungi > Basidiomycota > Agaricomycetes > Agaricales > Mycenaceae > Mycena > Mycena olivaceomarginata. The sequence continues at coordinate 128,660 of JARKIC010001129.1, read as the reverse complement.
TGCCTCGTGCTTCACCATGTCAGTTTGCAAACCTATATTTGTCTTCGAATCCGACCTCAAAACTAGGGGGACATTCTCGTCATGGAAGGAACAGGTATCCAGCACTATTACCAGTCAGTTCAATCTTTGTTCAGATTCGCAGGTCTGAAAGCCAATGAACTTACGATAGGCACACCGTCGTGAGTTTCAGCGCATGGTAGAGTATCTTTGCCAAGGCTCACCCAGATTTAGGAACCGAAAAACTTCAGAATCGCTGTCACAGCTCGTCACATTGGGCTTGCAGGTCGTCCGTCGCCATAAACCTTGGTGCACCGTAGGTTAAGGGGTCACCGATCTCGTTACTGGGCGAGCAGTGAATTCGGGTTATGCACGACCCGATTCCCGTATCTCTAGATGATGCTTTCAGGCTTCACAGCAACGACCACCACATCGGTTAGTTTCTCTATCTCCCCCTCCGACCTTCGGGGCTTATGCGACCAAATTGGATCATTTCGATATTTTCCCTCCTGGGATCCAGTTACACAGCTACACGGGAATTTTGTGCGGTTGTAAGATTTCTGGAGTTACGGGTTTCTACAACAGAAACTTCAAAATACCCTAGGTGTTCCTTGAAGAATCCCGAAGACAAGATGATCTAGTGTATATTTAAGACGTGTTCTAAGAATTTGCCAAGATTCCTGTGACTTACTGCTGTCGTAAGACCGCGGTCCGGCAACATGGCTTACCGGCGTTCAAAAGGGGTAGTATTCCCTCATGATCGACAGTCGCTCGGGTCAGCCGCGAGAAAGCCTCGAGGCCAGATTCCGGGTTATCAACTTGTCGTTGTTCATCATCCTCCCGCTCTCAGATACGCACACATCCCATAGAGAACATGAATCACCCTGGACCACCAGGGCTCAAGTACCCGGTGCAAACCAGCTTGCGAAACCCTATCATCCGACGTGCTGCTATCTGCAAGGAGCGCTATCATCGGTGGAGAAAACATATATACCTTGGGAGGAAATCTGCATTTAACTGGGCTTCTGGTCTCTATGGGACTTGGATCTTGTCTCTGGGCTTTATTCTGGGTGGCCTTTCGGTTGTTTGGGGACAACTGTCGGCAAGGCAGGAAGGTTCTCTGTTATCTTGTGTCGCGAGGGCCACCTTTTTAGTCGACTATTTGCTTATATCCATTGCACTACTTGGTATATGGCCGTCAAATGCTCTTTATATGCCAGACTCTGATCTAGATCTTTTACAGTTTGTCGTCAATCACAGATGAAGTCCTCGGTGGTTATTCCACTTACACACCATGTCAAGCCACAATATTCGGAGACCAAGAAATACAGAATTTCTGTGCACGGACCATTTCAAAGGCCTGTTTCTCTGGGTGCATCAATTTCATTCACTGTTGTCAGCAATCTGATTAAAATACCATCTAGAAATGGCCACTGAAAGCACCGTTGAAGATATTCTACTTTGTTTGCGAGTTCGTCATCTTATCCCTGATCTGATGCGGGTCACACACTATATGATCTTTCCTGCCTATAAATTCGCGTCGTTGTCATCCACGGATAAGCTTCGAGATATCGGTGTTCAGGATCTTTCAGTGCTATATGTGCGGACATCTATCCTCGGAGGATCCCCAGAGTCAGACTCGGATTCAGGTTTGTGTTTATACTGATCATTTATGTTAAATGAACTGTTTGTCAGAGCCTAAAGCCTCTGGTTCTACCGGATTCTCTCATACAAGTGGAAAATTCAAATCTTCACGTCCGGATGGTAACATTAGTTTTGGAATGGAGTAAACCATACTGATTATTATTCAAGTATGGAAACCCACTCAGGATGGATCCTGGCTTTGCGCAGTTTGCCCAGCGCAGCAGGTCATCGGCCGTCCCATCAATTTTGAGACTGAGAGTTTGGAGGACGCTCGACAGGCTGGAACGCGACACGAAGCTGAGAAAAGCGGACGCGGGGAATTTGGTCCATGGAGCGCTGAGCCCCAGTGTCGTGAGGGATGGAAGAGTGACTTGTGATAAAAGACGCTCCAGGAGGTCCCCGCGTGCCTTCGTCAGAACTTCGAATTTTTTGATTCGAGATACAACCGGAGCAATGTCGCCTGACAAGGCGGACGCGTGGTCGGCGATTCGGAGGGAAAAAAAACGCCCACTCCGACCGATGGCGCATTAAAGCAAGTGCTGCTGTCAGTGCATCCGGGACGTCTTCGGTCGCTGAAATATTGCCATGTAAGCTCTGGAGTTGGGTCGAATCCCACTGCAGGGTTGGACAGATGGAAGCCGAGGTGCGAATATGTGCCAATGACGGCGCAATTTCAAATACGTCGCTAGTCCATCGCATCCTGTCTGCGTTTTGTGGGTTATTGGGTGGTGCCCGAATTTCAAGCGTTTTGAGCAGGGACATCCGACCCCGTGCGTGGTCAATGAATCTGAATGATGAGGGGAACATGGTGAAAGTGGCTTTCCGCCATCTATCGGAGTGCTCCGCCAGGAGTGTAAGGACATGGCCGTCCTCCACGTCCTGGAGAGCTCGAATTTTAACGTTGAGAGAGAGGTCGGCGGACCGCTCCAGGGCTAATTTCAACAGCTGTGTTTTTTTCTCCGACCAATGGTTCAGATCGAGAGCCATCTCGTTCCAAAGCCACGGCGTCCCTATCACGCCCCGATGCCAGCCCCAGCACACCTGTGAACATGCCTGCAATCCGTGTATGGCGTCCCAATAAGCATTACTGTTTTGGGACGCTTGCCAAGCGGGGATAGCGATTCAAAGATGATCAACAATATCTCCGGAGGAATACGTCGGATCGGGGAGCACAAGCTGTGGCATCGTGCAGCGTGCGTTTTCAGCTTGTCACTAATGTGCTGATATTGTGCGATGCATCTGTAGGAGAATGGATCAGGACATTGGCCCTGAATCTCGTCAAGTCTCCTGGTTTCTTCGTCGTATATGTCAGCATCCTCAAGACAAGACGTGGCTAAGGATCGCCACTGTGAGGGGTTGAGCGGCGTGTAACCGGATCGAAGGAGCCCAAGCAGCTCCATCACCTTCGAGGGAGTGAGGTGATGAGAGGAGAGTTCGGGAATGGACATTGTGCCCGGTGGCAAAAAGGACGGCGATTTGATTATCCCTGTTTGTAGTGGGCGCGAGTTCACACGCTCGTCAAGCCGTCCGTCTGATTCCTCGCTCTTTTCGCAGGGTCACTCTGACTCATAGAATATCATTCGAATCTTCGCGGCCTGAAAACACTCAATTCTCTGGCACAACAGTCGTAGATTATCTTTTGGCACTCTCAGGTACGTCTTTGCGCCTCGCCCGCCGCATCCCTCTTTACCCCCTCTTAAGATTCTGCCACCCGCGCTCTAGCCATCCTGCGGCTCTCATTTTCAATCGTTGGATATCCGATACATCCACTGCCTCAGAGGTGCGTCGCATCATCCCACCATCCAGCCGTCTAACCTCGATTCCCCGGCGCTGCGCTCGCTCCCCCGCGACGGAAGGGAAATTGCCGGGGCCTCTTTTTGAGGAAAAATATGTATCGTCACTGGTGGGTCGGTTCTTGCTGCGATCGAAATTTTAATAATTGATGCCCCAAATCCTAACGCCATGTGACATTCGTCGAGGGTGGATGGGGAGCACCTTACTTGTTGATTGGTTGGTTCGCTGCCACTCTTCTTTTGCTCTCTGATTTGTACGACCTCTGTCGTTCATTTTGGACGAAGAGGCTTTGAAGGCACTCACCAGGGCGCGCCCGGCCTCCATTCGTTCTCCGGAGGACGTCACATTAGGAAAAAAATGACCTGAGTACGTCGCGCGTCATAGCCACAGTACCTGTGGTAGCACGGTAGCAAAGTCCCCCTTTAGGTAGCACCTGGTAGCCGCCCGCTTAACTCTGGTAGCTCTTAGTAGCCCTCGCAGGTCGGCTCAGTAACTGCTCATAGAGTGTAGTAGTATGCAATAACCAGTCGATGCCGTAAAACCGCAAACGCCCCAACAGCAGAACGGGCCCCGTCTGTGCATGTAGAATTATAAGTACGCAGGCGCAGACCTTGGTAAAGAAGGGAAAATTATAAGATATGGAAAATCCAACAGAACCGGCCCTCAGTCCATTGCAATCTTCGCTCCCCAACGGTACTGAACAGATGATATTTACCCTATCAATGGTCATTTTATCCTTTTTAGAAATCACCCATTCTGATCTTTATTTAATCAGCTCCTGCCCTCATTACGAGTGCTTCTTGCAGATGTGAGTCGCATAGAGACCACACGTGTGGCCTGGATGAACGTGGACGAAACCGAAATATACGAGATTCTGAAAGACAACATTGCATTGCTGGTATACTTCTGGGCCCCTGGCTAAGTCTTTACTCTAATGATTGGCCAAGGTATTCCAAGGCGATTTATTGACAGAATTTTTGATTGCCAAGGTGAATTCTCTCCGCTCTGTTAGTTCTGACACACTACAGAATCTTTTGACATAAACAATATTGTCAGATCTTTGGAAGTATTGTTGGGACAGTGGGAGCCAGGCGGCTACGGAAGGTAATGAATCCCCAACCCACGCTGATAACGACATAAAATCGTTCAACCACGTACAGCTCTTCCCTTCCATCCGTCAATTGAGTGAGTCACTGACAACTGTCCGTGAAACGAAAGAAGCATGGACGACATGCAACAGTAATGACCTCTCCGCTTTCATTTTTGAGACCTTGTCTCAGCTGACTGTGGGAGCTTCATCAAAATTTCATTTGTTTCGCAGCTAAATTGCGTCAGATGTTGGGTTTTCCGACAGTCGGAAACATTGGGGGTCAAATTAGCTCCACCCCGTCGTCAGCAAACGGACTCATACTCAGAGAGGAAAAATTACGCACTCTCACAGTGAAAAAAATCCACGAACAGTTGGACAAACACCGGTCGCTTTGTAGACCTGGTATGCTGGAGATACCCCGGAATTATCGACTCAAGAACAAAGCTGCAAAACTGGTGCCCTTCGGATAGCTGTCGCAGAACATCTGAAAAACATGAGCCAAGGTTCAGATATGGATGGTGATACATTAGGTGCTGACAGCAGAAGGCAATCTGCTCAAATGTTAAATGTTGAGCTCAATACTGGACAATTTCATTCAAATCGACAGGGGGTGTGACGCGTGACCCATTTTACCTATTCGACATTTCGGCAGCCGCCGAATTTTTGCGTGACACCTCGAAAATTTCGGCATTTGAACCGAAATTTTTGTCTTTTTTGCCCTTTTTTTTTTCTTTTCTAGGCAATTTGGGGCCTGTGTGACCACTTGGAGGTTCGACAGAGGCCCGAGTGACGCGTGACCTCGACCAAAGTTCGTGATCGACAGGGGGGTGCGTGACGCGTGACTGCCGATTTGAACGAAATTGTACAGTAAACTCGAGCTAGAAAAAAACCGACGTTGGGATGTACAGTAGGGGAAACAACTTGAAGCACGCCGAAGACCGACGTTATATATAAGCACTGTAACGTTCTACATGCGCTTCCAAATGCCTTCGCTCATGCATGGTACCACCACCGAGTTGACACATATCCACCCCAGTTTTTCTCCGCCCCGCCGGACATTCGTATAAAATTTATCATCAGTAGAATGTCTACTTTATATTTTGACACACGATTAATCAATCGGTCATTTCATAATTTGACATGTATCTCGCTCAAGAGAAAATACTCAACATTCCATGTCTCATTCATATTTCAGTTGCTGGTGGTGGTGTCCTGGAGAGGTACTGGATATTGAATTTGGTCGGGACGGAAATGATATAGTTCCATCATTTCCCCTCCTCCCAATGCACACTTTAGTCTAGCTGTAATTTTGTGCTCTTGTTACTTTTGGTTCTCGGAAGGTCGTCGGTTCGTTCGTAGTAAACATGTATTTAAATAGTAAACAATTAAATGAACTTGCCCGGTTTGTTGTAACAAATTCTACCTCCATCGGAAACGGCAAAGTAAGAAAGTGAGAAAAGTGAATTCACTTTGAATTATCTCTTGCCTGGTCGGGATCTCTCAGTAGCTCCAGTAGCCCTGGTAGCAGTTGCCACCGACTGCTACCGAGCTTGGGTGAGTGCTATTGGGAGCTCAATATACGGGGACTTGCCTACCAGGCTACCACGTCTACTGGGGCTACGGAGCGCAACCTAGCAAAGCCAAGTTTTTCTGTTGTCCTCCCTGACAACCACAAGCTATAGACTCTCGTAACCAGTCTGCCTACGAATGGCGAAAAATGTGGCGAGCACCTTTCCCCAGCGCGGCATCACTTCTGGCAGCAACGGAAGGATCTTGCTCAATGGTGATCCCAAAGCATCACAAAAATATGTTGCAATCTTCCGGCGCAGCTTGTTGTCGGGGGTATCGGATTTGTATTGAGGGCGATTAAGAACCGCCTGCGGATCTAAAGGATGTGAGTCCATAACATGTTTCAAAGGTTGTTCGATTGCCCACAGTTAGCGTAAACACTTTCATGTTCCGAAATCCCTCCCCTGCGCTTTCCAAAAATCTCCAGCTCATGTGTGAGATCATACCAAGCACTGATCTGTTCCAGATATGCATAATGCAGCACCCAATTATTGAGGTTAGCCCACGGCTGGGATCTCAAGTGTAACCCTGTTTTCAATACAGTTCGTGACTATTCTATCTTGAGTGACTGAGAGTCTTCTATCCGAAGGACGACTGCTGTGAAAACACAGCCTCTATCCGTGTTGCCTCCATACGTACCTACAAGGACAAATGTTCTTTTGTTGCTAGAAGGTCTGTCTACCCCCGTAGACGAAGGGTAGACGGACCCTTGTATCTACCTGTGTCGACGGGATGTAGACACTGTTGGTCTACATTTGTCGACATCGATTTATGTTTGTCGTCTGAGGTAGATGTATGTAGACCGACGTAGCCGCGCATAGGCGAACGTAGACACCTGTGCATGCACCTCACCCAATTGATGGGCGCATGCATTTGACGTGGAATGGGGGTGAACATTGTGGTTGAAGAGAATCGAACTTGAATCTGCCAAGATTTTTCACATTGGTTCATCGATTTAATGACTGTGTCTGTTTGGCAACAGCGCTTGATCATAATGTCGATTCCGCTATCCTCCCGACTCGGAGTGAAGGCTTACCGCATAATTTCATCATAGACACATAAGGACAGTCGTGAACTGCCCTATTCAGTGTGCGGCTGCATCATGGAGTTGAGCGAGGTGAGTCTATGCGTCTGCGTGTGACGTGAGCGAAAATATATGGGGTGCGGAACATTGGATAAGTCTAGCAGTTGTATCTTAATTACTGTAATTTTTTTTTTTTTTTTTTCTTTTTTTTGTGGAACGTTTGGTGGCCTTGAAATTAGAGAGGTTTTGCAAAGCCGCATGCGGCTGCACAAAGCCGCCTACGGAAATACATTCCTTCGCAATTCCACATGACCAAAATTGCGAAATAACACATTCTCGACACTGGAGTGAAAAATGAAAGAGCTGCATGAAAAAAGCTTGTGCGCCGTGCGGCTTTCGTGCGGCTTCGCACAACCTGTCTATTAGCCAGTGTATGTAGGAAACGAGGCATACAGGACAAGGGACTGGCTACAGGCAGCGCTATGAGAGTTTGATCGCATCATCGCGCGTGTCCCAATTGGGAATCACTGCCATTTGAACATACGATGGATACACCGCCAAAGTGCCGACAGATTTCCACCAGCTGGAAGACTCACATTATAAGACACATGGTCCCCGCTTCCAGCCACCTTGTTCGAGAAAGCTACCCTACCTTGTATTTATAAATGTAAACCTCAAAACGGAACAAAGACCCTGAACATTCAACGAGGTTGCCGAGTTGAACAACGGATCACGTGTGCGCTGGGACCTACAGATTCATAGGGTGTGAATGCTATCAGAGGCTGATGGAATAATTACGAGGGTAGAGAAACAGACACACAAGAGAAACATCTGAAGATCTCAAGGGCGAACTCAAAAGTACTTTAGTTCCATTTTTTAAGCTTGTGCTTCAGAAATGCAGAGTCCCCTACTCAAGATGTCAGTGGACATCCAATGAGCACAATTTGCGGAGCTACTCGGTATTACCAAAAGTAACCAAGCATTTGCTCGTATCGCAAGATAGCCCAACTATCGCAAATTCTTATGGATAGATTATGGATCTAAGATCAATTTAGTGTAGATTGCAGCAGTCCAACTCAAGTTGACAAGTTCTGTACATAGCAGAATATTAATTTCGAAAATCTGAGTATTTTTGCATTTATACCTTTTGAGATGACATTTTGCCAGGTCTTTGGACTTCTAAAATGGTGTTACCTATGCTAAAACACACACACAAAACCTCAGGAAATAGGGCCCAATCCATCGATCTACAGATGGAAATTAATCTGGGGTAATTCAGTGTCTATTGAACATCCCACTAGACTGGAATACCATGGAGGCTACCACCAACCTGGGCGAGGCTCGTGTTTAGTTCGTTAGATTTCCATCTGATGAAACCTAAGCACAGCCACAATTTCTTATGTGACAGATTCCGATTTCGTTCCCTTTACTTCATTTTTTGGTATTTCGTCTCCATTTTGGGCTGCTTCTGCATATGTACTCTCCAGCTCTTCGCCTTGCAGTTCAATCGGCCGTACTTCAGGGACTGATCCAATATATGGAGCGCATGGGAGGTATCCGGATACTGGACAATTTCGATCAAATCGACAGGGGTTGTGACACGTGACCCATTTTACCTATTCGACATTTCGGCAGCCGCCAAATTTTTGAGAGCATTTGGGATATGGAAATCCCACGTCCCATGGGATGATCGGTGGGACACGGATGGGATTTTGTTCGACTTGCCATCAAGCGAGACAGTTTCGGCATCGCGGCGTCCCCCATGGGCACCTGAAAGCGTAATAATAGCAAACAAACACGCTACTGGCATGTCCAAGTTCTCCGAGCTGCGACGCGACCCACGGCTCAGAGACCTCCTCATAACCCAAATAACTACTTTCATTCGCGTACTCTCTGTTCTAAAAAATGATATCGTTCTCGGTCAGCCCGCCTCCATCACCCCCGATGCAGCACCGCCAAGTCTTCTGCCGTCCATTCACACTTTCGTCTCTGACGCAACTGGCATCCCGTTCGAGTCTGTGCCGAATCTGTGGAACCTTGTTAAAGAAGACATTTGGGCTATCCATGATTCTGACACAAAGCTTTCCACCAGCGAGGAGGAACTGTTTCGGATGCACGGCTGGAAGCTCGGCCTCAGTAAGTACTCTTTCTGTCCAGTATATCGGGCCCTAAAATATATCTTAGCTTCTCTGACTCTTTATCCACCAAGCCACTGTTGCCCGGACTGTCCCGGGACTGGCGCGCTCAAAAGGCTGAGACCAGACAGGCCATCGTTTATACTCAAGCGAGCGGTGCAGTGCCGGCTTGGGCCGTCCATCTCTATTGCCCCAACTGCAACACAAACTATCACCACAATTTCTCAGTCCAAGCGGGGATGCGCACTTACTACGGCGACAAACCGACATGCATCCAGATAGGCGAGCATCAGTTTGCGGAACGAAAGCTTGTTGGCCTTTGGGTCAGCCTGATGTTAGTCGCTTGGTACGTCGCTCACTCTCGTATTAACAGTATGATCTGATTGGTCTGATTGGTCTATCAGGGTTTCGGCGACCAACTGCGCTCGCTCGTACGACATGGCCTTATCTCAACAACAGGAACGCGATTTCGCCGCCGGCGGGTGGCAGTTTGGATGTGTCCTCACGCCAGATCATATCTGGGATGCATTCATCATCCTCACACTCCTGGATTATAACGACCGGAAGCACACCTGCCTCCATGTCCCTCACACTGGAGAGCAGAAGAACCGTTTCAAGGACGCCATGCGAGCTCGTAACCATGAGGTGATCAAAGAAGGCCAAGATGCAATTGACCACTGCTGCGATAAATGCTTGAGGGTTTGGACGCGTCCTGATGGTACCGAGCGTGAGTTCAAGTACTTCTTTATCGGAATTGTGTTTTGACGTCCTTCCAGAAGATGTACAGCCAGCCATCGGCGACGGACTGGCTATGGGAAACCGGCGCTGTCAAACGGTGCACTGCACGCTTGAGCTGGACAACAATCGACACCGCTTCTGCCCTCTCCACGCGGACCTGGACCGAATCTGCTCAATTGTCAGCTGTGATGCAACTGTTGTCCCTGGCAAGAAATCCTGCGCTGCTCAAGCGCACGCCGAGATGGAGCGCCTGCACTACGAGTGCGGGCGAGCAGCATTCACACTGCGGGATCGATTACAAAAACATCGGCTGGCCCACCCGCGTGACGGTGCCCCACCTGTGGTCGATCCAGAAGATGACGACGAAGGAGAAGAATGGTTTGAGAGCGATGCGGATGGCAACGTAAAGATCCATCGAGACATCAACTCAGGGTCAATCGGCTTGGATGACTCTGTACCGTGCGAGGCGACCAAGTCGGATACAGGTAACCGCAAGTTCAAGGCCCTCTTCGGCGGCTCGCGCACACACAACGAGCAGATACTCGTCCGTCCATGTGGAGTGATTGTCTCGCGGGCCACGTTTTACAACGCAGAAGCTGTGTCAAATGTGCTAGTGCGTATACTCTATTAATGTCCGTTGGCCGGCCCATATTTACTGCGCACAGCTGTTTGTAAAGAAGACATTCTCTGTCCCGCGTGCCTTCAAGCCAGAGCACTTCATCTACGATACAAATTGCAATGCCAAGCAGCAAGTGCTGGCACGACCGGAGGAATGGTCATGGTTTCTCGACGTGGGAATGACCGTCGACGTCTTCCACTTCCTTCACAAGCACAAGGTCGGCCACGAATTCTGCCAGGAACATTGCAATCCTGCCGATCACCCCGAGCTCATGGGCCCAGATGGCCGAACTTGGTTCTTCAATACTTCCATTGCAGAGCAGACGAATGTCTGGCTTGGAAGATACCATTCGATCTGCCGTGAGATGCTGCCTGCAAAGTATAATTTCTTCTTGGACGAGATGATCCGCCTTCGTAACGAGCTAACAGTAGCCAAGCTTACAGCTGATGGCCAAAACCCGCGCAGGCGTGTCGCCCGTACTACCTCTTTTTGATTTACTTGTTACCTCCTTTGTACTGCATCTCATGTTCACATTATATGTACCAATAAAACAAATCTATATCTGTATATAAAACAAAGCTATGTGTCGTGAAGCTTAAGGAAGAAGTAAAAGTAAAAGTCCACAATCAGAATCGTTCCACCATTTTCCTCCAGACCTTGTCCGTTCTCCCGGCCTGTACCCCCGCCTCAATCTGTGTCGGGGTGGCAGCTTTGTACTTGGAATGTTGGGCATCAAAGGTAGACGCGTGGTACTGAACGCCAAATACGCGATGGAAGCGCTGCCCTCGATTCACACCCATTCCCTTCAAGCCCGACATCTTTCTGAACCCCTTGACCATATCCACGATGTACATCCCTGCAGGCCGCGGCGGCGACGATGCAGCTGACGGACTAGGCGAGCCCAGTGTCGATGTCGAAGAGGAAGCGGTGAGGGAAGGTGTGTCGTCGTCATCAATGACGATGAGGTCGGGGTCGAGACGTGGACGTTGAGCATGCCGAAGAACAGAGTCGTCTTCGTTTTCTTGCTTGAATGCCCGCTTGTTGACCCGCACAACCTCGACGTCTGAGTCTGAGCTTGGCGTGTCATCAATGACGATGGGCTTGGGGGAGCGGCGGTCTTTGTACACGGGCACGGTGAAAGTGCCGCCAATACTGCCGCCGTGCCGCCAGCACCGCCCCTCTGCCGCCCCCAAGTGCCGCCCTCAAGTGTCTGACTGCCGCCCCCGCAAAAGCAAAGTGCCGCCCCAGTGCCGCCCCCAGAGGCGGCACTTTTGTCACGCTGCCGCCACAAAGAATGGAAGTATATAGATAAATATTATAATGTATCTGAGTTTATTAACAAGAGCTTTTTACCACTTCCTACGCGAAACTGTTATAAGGTACTACTTAGGGCTTGACTAAATCTCATTTCCCTCGGAATCGAGTTCTACCCAGCCAGGAAACCTGGGAAGAAAAGAGCGAGTTGAGGGTGCTGTTACCATAACGAATGAACGGTTTACCTAGACCTTTTATTGTGCTGTGTGACTTGAACCGACTTTTTAACTGGGCCAGACTTCTTGCTGCGACTAGGGTTGCGTCGGGGACCCAAGGAGAACTCTGTTCTATTCATTAGTTCGGGCTTCCCCGCAGCTAGGGACTTACCTTCCATCCGCTTCGCCGGCGGCTCAATGTCTGTGTCCCTAGTCCGTTTCACACTCCCCTCTCCAACGAACGGAAGATCTCGTGCAGATAGAATGGGTTTTCCAGTATGTTGGATGTTGATGGCTGGCCGCGGAACAAATGAAACTGAGGTCCAGTCGGCTGCACGGCGATAGAAGACCAATGCCGAGCTGGGTTCGTAAGCGGTATGGGTAGTCTTGAAATGCTCCTCCCAGTCGACACTTGCTCATCGAAATATGGAACTAATCGTGGACCTCGAGGCCGTGCAAGATAGTCAGAAACCCAGAGAACGATGGCCACAATTCGGTTGAAGTTACTGGCAAGCAGATAGAGAATTAGGGTGACAGAGAGCAGATCAAGCATGGTGGTGAAAGTTGTAGACAAAGGAGCCACTTTCTGAGACAACGCCCCGTACGATCAGCCATTCAGGAGCTTGGCCAGCCAAGACATGACAAGGATTTTTTAATGTCTTGAAACACATGTTTGGCCATTGTTGCTGAGAGATGTCAGCAAGAATAGACGAATAAACCCGAAGTGAAGCTGTCTTGAGGTGCGATGGTGATGGAAGAAAGAGGCCGAATAATGCCGGCATCGGACCCAACCGATCAGTGCACAGCGCCATGAGTGATGCTGAGTTCACTCACCGGGATTAATTAAAGGTACAACAGAGTGATATCTACCTCCTCACCCAAATTTAGGATGCCTGAGAGGTTTATGCCGAGTGATAAAACAGGGGTAGTAGCAAGCAATTTGCACCTAGTGTTGGTGTTGGTGGTGAATTAAACCGTAGCCGTAAAGATCGGCCAGGGAACGATTTGAACGGCGCTGAGTGACAATATCTCCTCTAGATGTTCTCAGCATAATTTCTGGGCACGAACCGTAACCAAAAAGCGTGCATGCATACTAGCAGATCAAAAGGTGGAATTTTGGGGCGACAGACACCAAGTTTAGGCCATCTGTGTAGCTCCGAGGTTAAGTAAGACTCGGATACACCTCAAAATGTCGTAATCTCAAACCATAATTTTTGTGCAAAGTGCCGCCCTTGCCGCCCATTGCCGCCCGTTGTCACACATGGTCACACTGCCGCCCTTTGTCACGTAGTTGCATTGCCGCCCCCAACTGCCGACCCAAAAAGGAAAAGTGCCGCCCCCACAGATATTTGCCGCCCCCACTGCCGCCCCTACTGCCGCCCCCCTCTGTCGCCCTTTGCCGCCCCTAGTGCCGCCCTTTGACGCCACTGCCGCCCCCAAAAATAGTTAAATTGACGCCCTTTGCCGCCATTACCAGTCGAACTTACGCTCAACTGCCGACTTCTGGGTAAGTTTTGTCACTTGAATACATGTGAATTGCTGTAATAACTACACCACAATGTAGGTAAAGATGCTGTATGTAATACTACGGACAGATGGTATGTAACATAAAGTGAGTGCCGCTCCCGAGTGCCGCCACTACCGCCCTTGGCGGCAGGGCGGCAGTGCTGGCGGCAGTTTCACTTTGCCCTTTGTACACGGTACGGAGAGCCTTTCGTTCTGCAGGAAGATTTTGGCGAAAGTGCATGGGTGCAGTGCTGGGGGGAGGGTGGAAGGTATGGACAACCTCGTCCAGTGCGAGGCATTGCGTATTGCGCCGGCGCAGCAGAAGGGCCTTGTCAGCGATGACGGGGTGTGGATAGGTGGGGCCGACCGATGCCCAAGTCTTGAAGCGGGGATCGTATACCTCGAGGTCGGGGTTATCGCCAAGGAGAGTAGCGAAGTGACCGGTAGCTAAGAAGACGGCGTGGGGTTCATGGTCCTTGAAAATAATGAGACAGAGTATAAATATATAGATCGCTCAGGTACCTCATCCCAGTACACGACCATGAGGCGTCTCGGAGTTTTGAGAGGTCGGCTGTGCTTGACGTGGAAGGTGCTTTGCGATGAGGCCGTCTCCATCCAGTCGGCGTTTAATTGCGTAGTGATGTGGAGTGGGCGTGGAGCCGGAGCACTGGTGGCGCCAGGAGCAGCCGCTCAACTGGGAGCCAGCATTGAAGGAAACTCGGGAAAGTCGGGAGATGGCGACAAAGAGCGCAGCCTTCCTGCCGACGTGATAGCAACCGGTAGACGTAGAGATGGACGGGGCGTGGGACGGGAGGAGCCGGGAGCGCTGTTGTGGGGTTGCGTCTGACCCAAAGACAGTTCCATGGCGAGCTGTAGATCAGCGTCCTCCTGCCGTTCTCGCTCTGGTGTGGGAGACTTTACGCCGAAGAGCCCGTCGAGTCTCCGCTCCATCGCCACCCTTGGTGCGTCTTCTCAGCGCTGGTGAGCCTCAAGAGCGTTGAGCGAGGCGCTCGCATTTGATGCCCAGTCGTCATGAGAGCCAAAGTCAAGGACACCAGCATATAGATCGGGTACCGAAGAAGAAGTAGCCACCGCTTTGCGGTCTTTGTCGTGAGTGTGCGCACCACAGGGACCAGCGTGTTTGAGGCAATGGCGACGGCACTTTTTTCGAGAGCAATGGGGCTGGATGCGCCCAGACCCGCAACCTGGCTTGAAGGGCTACAGCTTGTGCAGATGAGGCGACAACAGGCGTGGCGGATGAGGCAGTGTTCATTGTAGGCAGTGCAGATACACGGTTTTGCGGCGGGGAAACGAAAGAAGTAGTGAGGTTTCCGGGAATCGGCCCGTTAAAGCACTGGGAAATAGAAAGAGGTGGTTTTAGCCTAGGCGAGTATGAGGAATCGGCGGGAAGACGTACCCTGATGAAACTGGAGCCAGGGACTTTGCCGCCCTCGGCGACTTCGACGGTGAGCTGGTTACCGCAGTGTATACAGCAGTTACCGTTGGCGGTCTGCGGGGCGTTCATCGGGTGGAGAAGTTGGGAGTAACACAGAGAGGAGATGGTAGACGAAAGGAAGACGCGATGTGTGTGCTTATTTGGCAAAGAAAGGTTGACGCGTTGAGTACTGTTTGGAAGTACGTTGAGCTCAACACGTCATCCAAGCGGCTCCTGGATTGCCGGTCGGCTTGTTGGGTGCCGATGGGATTGATCGCGGGATGTTTCATGGGATTTCCAACTCTCGAATTTCCTGAAATTTTTGCGTGACACCTCGAAACTTTTGACATTCAAACCGAAATTTTTGTCTTTTTGGCGCTGCATGAGCATTTTTGGGGCCTGCATGACAGCTTGAAGGTTCGACAGAGGCCGGAGTGATGCGTGACATCGACCAAAGTTCGTGATTGACAGGGGGGTGTGTTGCGTGACTGCCGATTTGAACGTCTGTCAAGCGCAGAAGTTGGGCAACTTTCGGGCCATCGTGAACACCATCTGTGATGTCCATAAACGTACGCAGGGCTGTATCATCCGTTAACGGCCCTTGAACTGGCAAAAATGGACGGGCTCATCGAACATTGGCTGGTCTTTCTGCACCTCTCATCGTGACCGTGTATCCGTGCATGTCAGCGTGTAAAATGAGATAGCTGATGAGGACATACAATCAATGCAAGTTCCGACACATCACTGAGTAAAGCAAGGAACTTTTCGATCTTGGATCGGGACTCGAATTTGTCTCATTGTATCTACTCATCATCACAATAAGTGACCGGCCACCGTGTTCCTCTCAAACAATGGGGTTGCTGTGGGTAAACCTGCACTCCAAAGCTTCTGTATGGTATCCCCTGATGCTACATGGCAGAAAGAACCAGCCATTCTTGTTGATTTATGTGAAAAGTAGAGATGTATCAATTTTTCCCATCAAAGATGTAATTTTCCTCGGGATTAATTTCTTTCTGCAGACTCATAGGATGGGCTGTGCTTATTGAAATTTTATGTATGCATTCTAACATATGTAACACTATTTTAGCGGTCAAAAGGTTTTGAAAAATCTGGTCTGAACTGTTGCCAGTGGGCAAATACTGGTATTTTCTGAATTTATTACTGTGCTAAGTGTGGGACCTGCCAACTTAGGTTGTACTACCGCAGGTTATGCCAAATTAACAGCAGATTCATAATATGTCCATGAGAATACGTGATATTCGATTTGTGCAGCTGTGCAGTCAAATGGCCGGTTACTTTTTGTGATGATGAGTATGTTCCTGCACCCATCTTTCAATAAATTGACAGCTACCATTCCACATTCAGTGGCAGGATCTAAAGGACACTTTACGCAAGGCGGGTCCCATTCTCTACGCAGACGTTGCCCTCAACCATAACGGTCGCTCACGAGGCTTTGGCACCGTCATCTTTGCCAAGGAGGAAGACGCCTGCAGGGCAGTTGATATGTTTTCAGGGTGAGTTTTGTTCCTTGAAGCCGATTCCCGTGGGCCGCGTGATGGACAGAGAAAACAGGCAACTAACGCAATCCCCCATTTTAGGTACGAATACAACGTCCGGTCATTGAAAGTGTACCGCAACAACCCCAGACCGCTCACCGGAACAGGTGGCCACGGAGCATCTGACCGGACGAGGTTCTCTTGGGAACGCTTCGACAACAAATTCGGCTGTTCGGGGGTGGGGCATCCGGCGAGTGCAGCATGGTCCTCGTTTGCATCTCTGTCATTGCCCGGGGTGGGGAGTTCGTTGGGAACGGGTGGGGGAGGAGTACAGTTGAGAGGAACGTGGTCGGAGGGTGAGTATCCGGACAAGTTCCGGTGTGTGCGATCTTTCACACACAGGCTTTACAACCCTATTTTTTATTCTTTATCTTTTATTTCAACTTCCTTTTGTGATGCCTTCTTTTTTGCTGATTTGTACACTGAACTAGCACGGCCTATCCACTCTCCCTCGTCCACCGTGTGTTGGCCCTCTCCCACGGGAAACATAGATGGCCCCAGGGCCTGTACGAACCCGTGTGGGTGCGTCCACTGCATCCCTCATATGAAGGTCACCAGCGGGATTCATCGGACCTTTGTCTGCATGGGGAGCACCCGTCACTCATCCTGCAGCAACATGTCGAGTACTCTCTCGACGTCCAAGGTCAAGCCAAAGTACTGGGAGGATCGGATGCTGCAGACCTTCACCAAACAAGCCAAATGGGTGACATTAATACAGCAGCGCAGCCGTTACAGAAGTCCTCCCAGACAACAACAGCAAAGGTCGAGTCCAATGATAACGGTAACCTGAACCGGGATCACCGGGAGCGCAAGAGGGGAAGAGCCACCCTGGGCGAGCGAAGGCATTCGGCGGACCCACCACTACGCAAACAACTGGCAGGAAGGAGAGGAAGGAGCAACGAGTCCCGTCGAAGTGAGCTCCGTGTCAGCTCCTTGTGGAACATGTAGGGCAGGCATTTCTGGTCTTCTGTTTTCGAGTTAGTCGATGCCGCGCTGATCATATATGTGCATTGCCTTGATAAAGACACACATCACCACCTTTGGACCGATCCTGTAGCGTCCCTTGCATCCGCTGACCAGTTTTGATTGGAGCTCATATTTTCCTTGCTATCTGTTGCACACCGCGAGGAAATGCAGTGTCAGCAACAAAATAGAACCCGTCGGGTGTTTGTGCGAGGAGTTTTTCGTAAATTGACTGGGCTACCCGCGAGTCGTGCCAACTGCCGGGTGCATTGAGGTTCGCAGCAATCACAGTCCCTGCAAGAAATATTTAGTGTTAGCCTGAACAAATGAAATGAAAATCATGGGGCACCTTTAGGAGAAAAGACCAAAAACTGAGCTCACAAAATGCTCACATAGCCAACCGTTGTACGTAGCGTTCTCGATTTCGTCGTCCTCTGAAGTTTGGCAGGCAAGATTGAGTCCATCGATACTCGCGAAGGCACCGGTTAAGCGCGGATGACGCGCAACGATCAAATCATTGTACAGGAAGAAATCATCTCCCGACGGCCACAGGATAGCAGCATCAGGCATGGTGCGAAGTGTTGTGAGAAGAAATTTCATTCCGAATGTAATAGATAGGTTGCGCACAGCCGCATGCGGCTTTTGGCTCTTGGGCAAAACCCCACGGCTTTTTTCATTCCCAATGAACTGAATATCATAAATGTACCGTGAAGCGTATATCCAACGCCCGTAACATAGGCATCTCAAGTTTGCTTGAATTCGTCCCCAAGCAAGCATGAGAAGCGATCAATTTACGGCATCACTTGCCTTTGTTCTCCTTGGCCACAGACCGTTCCATGTCCTGTGCATAGAAGCAGTCGAAGAACGATCCCTCGCGCATCGCGCCACGTCGCTCGACCCGCATGAACGGCCAAATGCCCCAGATATTTCGGGATGAGAGTCTGACATCAGCTTTGATGCAATTGATTTGATCCTCGTTTCATTGACTCCGGGCAAGCAATAGCGACAAGAGTTGTTATACACTTGAATTACATTAATTGTATTGAAATGTATTGGGATTAGCCTCTCAACCAATTTTTTTATCTGTGCGGCTTTGCGCAATGCCCCAAAGTCGCATGCGGCTCATGTGGCTTTTGCGTAACCTGTCTAATGTATCGAGAAACCGTGCTCGGGATTAATGCGAAGATTTGTTGGAGACTAATCCCGCGCAGGGTGGAGTTCAGGTAGTGGAGGAGGAGGCCGAGAGCTCATGCATCTAGAGATAGAGCACCTGGCCGGACCTTTCCGCTGCCCACCGCGTCATCACGAGGAATGGGGGTGGTATTCCACGCCAGATCAAAACCTGCGGCTAGAATGCGATTGAATGTCGCGACATTGAAGCCCATAGTCGTGATATAGGCACGATCGTTCTGAGTTTCATAGAGGACCTGCCACGGCGTGGTGATGCGTGGATTGGGCAGAAGCTGTGCCCGACAAAGGTAGAGGCGGCTAGGCTTCCGTCGCTCCGACCAATGCAGGGTGTGTGTTGACCACGAGGATAGTCGATGTAGTGGGTGAAGTCATGGATTTGGTACCA
Source organism: Mycena olivaceomarginata (assembly GCA_029378375.1). NCBI lineage: Eukaryota > Fungi > Basidiomycota > Agaricomycetes > Agaricales > Mycenaceae > Mycena > Mycena olivaceomarginata. The sequence continues at coordinate 109,545 of JARKIC010001129.1, read as the reverse complement.
GGTGTTCTTCGGGTTCACTTTGGCGACTGCAAGTAATTTATTTGCAGAGCAAGTTGCGACTTTAAAGGAAGTACTTTCGAAAGATGGAGAGTTGGTCACCAGTGTACTCTATGACTGTTGCTTTTTTTTTTGGTCGACACCTTCGAGTGCAAGCGGTGACTGCGGTGCCTCAATGCTCCATCCCCAGCGCTGTCAGCTGTATGATTCCCCACTTCCCGCACATGCGGCGCGGCAGCCGTCGCCGCCTGTTCAATAGAGTCATCTATACAGCGAGGTACGAGCTTAGTTCGTATAGAGTGTCTGTCTACGAGAGACTATTGTCCATGCCCTGTTGTCTTTATGTTGCTGGCAGGATGAAGATTTTTTCCTTCAAATCGACAGGGGGTGTGACGCGTGGCCGGTTTGGCCTATTCGACAATTCGACAACATCCAATTTTGGCGTGACACCGCCAAAATTTCGACATTTCTCAACGAAATTTTCTCTTTTTTGCGTCGTTCAGGCAATTTTGGGCTCGGTGTGACGCTCAAGAGGTTCAACAAAGTCCCGCGTGATGCGTGACCGGCACCAAATTTCGGGATCGACACAGGGGTGCGTGACACGTGACTGTCGAATTGAAGGAAAAAATCCAGTATTCAGTGGAACCTTGATAAAATGTGTAGTCCAACATCTCAGGAATATGGCTCTTGAAAAGCCTTCAGGGATTGGCTTCGTCATGTTCTGAGAACATTTGAGGCAACATTGCCCAAACATTTAGACTAAAACATTTCTAAAATATTGGATTCAAATGGCGTGTATCCCACCAAATGGGGAAGCAAGCTTCCTCATTACTTATTCTCCATTTGTTTGTTATTGCTTGGGTCTGCAGCACCACGCGTGGTGTCACGTGTTCCGCGAAGCACACCTTTTCTTTGTCTCCTTCCTTATATATAAATACTTACTTGTTCGTCATTTATATATCGGTTCTGTAACAGAGACTACTCCTTCCTTCATCGCAAACAAACATGCCGGCGACACACCATCCAGTGGCAACACACCTAGCCGAAAGACTGCGCCTTACGGACGTAGATGATTCTCCCTGGGGCACCGAAGATGCTGCTGCCTTTGCCGAAGAGGTACTTGTTTCTTGCCGCTTGCGTATCTCCGAGCATGAGCTCGTTGCTGAAGTACAGGAAGAACTATGGCATGCCCTCCGTAGTACTCCCAAATACAACATATCAAAGAACTAGGTCAATCGGACAACAACACAGAGAATGGGACATGATATATCAAAAAATTAGATCATTTGAACTATTATATCTAGCATGCGAACCATCCTACTGAAAAACAGTCAAATCTGAGCTATTAGGTCATCTCGGGGCCTAATAAAAAATCATAAGATGCCATGCCCTCCGGATTTGCAATGCCAACAAAATGAGCATATTTGCAAGGAAAACAGTTGAGAATTGATCTCAGGAGAGCCATCCGACGGAAAATCTGTTTTTTTTTTAAAAAAAAAACGGGCCGCGCCCTAAGTTCCGCAAAGAGCTGTAAATTGCAGTTTTGTCCCATCTGCAAGCGAGGGTAAGCTTCGATGAGCCTTTTAACTCAATATATTCACCAACTTCCCATTATCCATAAGAATTTTGCCATGTCACACGGTGTGTTGCAAATCTGAGAACATAGGCGCCTGCATATTTCTAATCCAGTTTCAAGGATATGAAGAATATTGAAATTGACTCAGAATTGAATGAGCTACAGCTGTCGTACTGGAAGTGACGAAAATCGAAAATTGATGCGCACCCTAAGTTGCGCAAATAACAGTAATGAGCTATGCCTTGTAGATCCAATTGAAACGGACCATGTGCATGATAGAAAGATTCCTGCGTTCTGCGATGAGCACTCAGGCAAGGATCTAACCAAGAAAGACAACTTGCTGAGAGTTTTAGTCACAGGTTGCTCCAGTATTCAAGCAACCCAGCTAGATGACAATAATCAGAGTTCGTATAGGACCCAACACTTCATTGAATGCTCGCTAAAAAGTGCAAGAAGCAAGACAATTCACCCAAGATAAGGATCTATGTTCGACAAGCAAGAAGAGTAAGTTGTGAAGGTGCCGAAAAGACAACCGCTCGATAAGATGGGGATCAGATCAAGTGGCTGAACGGCATCCTGGTGGGCAATGACCCGAGTGGCTACTACACTGGCTAGATAACACCATGAGTAATTCCACTTAAAACATTAAGTTGTCAGATTTAAATACCACCTGGACAGATTTCATGCTGCCCGCAGAGATTAAAGGTTAATTACAGGGGGGTGTTGTGAGTCTTTGTCTGCTTCGGTGCTGAAGATTGAGAGGGAAAGGAGGAAGGCTCATAAAAGCAGGCCTCATACATCGGCGGCCAACTATGAGCAGTGGAAGTAGCTGTGGGATTGCTGCGATAAACTTTGTTGAATTCCCGGTTGGTATGGGATTTCCTTGTTGGCTATCAGTACAGTCCACCCAGTTCCGTGATTCGTTTTTACTTCACAGAATTTACATTTACTTCGTCCAGAACCAAGGAACATAGATTGGCATTAATGAGTAGCAATACACTCTATACTTACACAGCATGATGGTTTACAAGTCCCCGGCTCCACCTGGGCTGCTAAATAAATGGCCATCGCAACCAAAAGAATGAATCTGTACTTGAAATTTGGTGCTTTCTGCCTACTGGGATCTTGTGCCATCAGCAGGGCATCAGACCATCCCCGTAAACTTAGGGGTTCATGGGGCGTAATTACGGGACGGGTTACAGTACGGGTTGAGGTGCAATACGCCCTCACGTAACCATCTGTTCACGCGTAATCAAGGGTATCGTTGAATTAAAGCCTACCGAGCCAAATTTTTGTGGCCGACTGCTTGCCGGTGCTCGCCAATCGTTTGCATGGGCGTGGTGGTAGCAAGGTTCGGTCCGAACCTAAACCGAACCTGGATTGGACGCCGCGTTCAGGTTCAGGTTCAGCCTGTGCTCAAACCGAGCGCCATGTTCAGGTTTGGCGTTCGGAGGGAAGCCGTCGCGTTCGAACGCCGAACCCGAAAATAAACCTGAGGGACCTAATTGCGTCACGTTACCTGTAATTGCGAGTGATCTTTGGTGTATATCTGCATATTTCGTAGTGAATACTCTTCGGAAGTGGTTTTACTTCTCGGTTAAGCGAAATTCGGGATAGCATGTTGCCAACATCATCATTCTTGGTTTCCACAACTTTGTGTCACACCAGTGATTTCAAGTGATTTGTGTCGCCGGCCGATAATCCCGTCCAAAGGCCATCTGCGATAGCTTCGGGCATCGCTCGATGAATTTGCACACCGAAAGAGTTTTCCCTCTTCGACATGCTTGAATCTTGCCGGTTTCTTGCCGGTTTGAATGTGTTTGAACGGCACGAAACGAACCTGAACGCAGGTTCGGATTCAAGGTATGGCAGTTGCCCGAACCAAACCCCCCATTCAGGTTCAGCGTTCAGGACGAGAGGCTCTGAATCTGAACCGAACCGAACCTTGCCAGCACTCCATGGGTGGCCTTTGTAAATGACTGTACACATGGATCCCGTCCCATTTGAGGGCTCCGAGATCCTCCTTACACGCGGGTCAGGTCGTCCTGTAAGCCGAATATACACCGCCATTTCAAGCAAATGTTGCTCAAACCTTCAGGCAAAACATTTCTGTAACAGTCAAGAAACATCCAAGGATGGTCCCAGCAACATCTCACAAACATTTGCAAAGGATATCTCGCTGACAATGTGTTATCGATGTAATTTCAACATTGTCCAAACATTAAGGGATATATGACATTTAAAAATGCTTCAGGATTTGACATTTTTTTATTTGAAAAAGGTTGAGCGGTAAACATTTTCAAAATGTTTGAACCAAACGGCGGTGTAGGCGTAGCTTTTATGCCATGGTTTGATACCCTAGCCATGAGATATGTTTATTTAAAGCCGACCTTTGTTGACCCTTGTGTAGCTGCAAGTTTGAGATTGTCAGCCGTTGAACTCTCTTGGGTTGTTAAATGAAGCTAAATGAAACTAAGAGAATGAATCCTTACTCAAAACTGAAGCTTTCTGTGTATTAGGATTTTGTGCCATGAGCTGCGGTTTTCGATTTGAAGCCGACCTTTGTTGACACTTGTATGACTGCAAGTTTGAAATTGTCAGGCTTTGAATTCTCTTGGGCTGTTGAATGAAGCTGAACACAACTGAGCGAATGAATTTATAGTTTAAATCAATGCAGTCTGCTTACTAGAGTTCTGTGCCATGAGCTACCTCAAGCACATCTGCACATATTCCTAATTACATCTCTCTGTTCCATACTTCATAATAACCCAGTCCCGCCGCCAACTTGCTATTCACGCACATCCCCGCCAACACCGTCTTTTTTCTTTAAGCCGCCCATACCCTTAAAGAAAAACCGTACTTCGTTCGCGCTCCGGTTGCAAGGCTCGGAATACGAACCCCTTCGGTTGACTCGTTCCCCACTCGAGTGCTGTGCTGATTGAAAATGCAAGTGGAGTTCAAAAGGGTCAGGACTCCATATTTGACTATGTACTCGGTAAGTTAGATCGTGAATAAATTGACTAGGACTTCGGCCTTGCGCTTTGTTCCTTTGGCTTTGTGCTTTCCCGCCATATGCTGAGGGCGGTTGACAAGGGGAGAGGGAAGAAGAATGCTTTTGCTGAACCGTGTTTGTGCTGCATTTGTTTCTCTCGTATTTTACATGTGGTCCAATGGGTTTGGCATCCAGGGGTATCAGAAGGATCAAAAGATGGTTACCAGTACCTTTCATTTCGCTAGCCAGCGATCCCCAATGGCGTCAGCCGGCCCCAACGGTTTCCATGTTACATGTGTGACATGTGTGACCACTGTTGCACAACTCGTCAGAAAATCGATGTTTTCACATGCGGTCCAAATTGTTTCGCGTCCAGGGGCATTGAATGATACCAATGATGGTTGCCAGGAACTTTTTTTTTATTAGCCAGGGATCCCTGCCTCTTTGGCTTCGCGGGGCCGAACATTACAGTACTTGACAGAACGTTTCCCACGCCTTACGACTAGAAATAAAGTTTTAAGCTCCGTTCCACCAACTTCAGGCTATGTATGAGTTTGCATCCTTCTTTGACTTTTGTTTGTACTGGTTCCGGTAGTCCTTTTTTTTCTCCCTCTCCAACGCTGGCCCGCAGTTGATGGTCGGCGGTTACCAGTTGGCTCAACTTGGACTGAGATGGCAATGAATATCTGCCGTTGGATTCTATTGGCTTCCAGTTGACCAGGATAAGAAGACAGTGTATTCCTCAAACCAACGAACCAGATGGATGTATCTTGGAAGTACGTAAAATGTACAAAATTTGGAGCAGTCAATTTCTGGGTCATTAAATATTATATCTTCGTAATAGCAATCCGAATGAAATGGCCTCTTCAGATTTGTCTTTACCTGCCTGAGAGCTCTCGTACTCGGGCTCTGATATAGGCATCTGAAAAATAGATTCCTCGCAAAGACTCATATACTACATTGTTTTCTGGCCTCTTAAAGGAAATCCGAAGAGATAGAATTGTTGGGAGGTTAATTACGATGGTCTCAGAGCCTTTTGCTGTATGAGTCAGTGCAGGAGCAAATTTTCTAGAGCTGGACGAAAGACATCAGCTTTGGGTGTGATTTGTCAGCACCGCGTCGCGTCTCTCCCGCCCTTTGCGCGCGCCTCCTATGTCGACCGGGACCTCAAGCACCCCACAACTGCCGCGCACACCACCTAGACCACTTACACCACGCCACACTCCCTTTTCACCCATTGCACCACACCGGCCACGCTCACCTACGAGGCTGGTTTGTCAATGCAGATCCAATGCCCCATTCCCCTAGATTTCTTTGCCGTACTGGACCAGTATTTGAAGTCTGTAAAGAAACCGGTATATGCGGAACAGTGGAAGGGGTGTCAACCAGTCCCTAATAGTCCTTATAAATTGTCTGCTTAACTGTAGAAAGTAAATTCCTTACCCTTGGACCACTATATGGCCTGTGTCTTGTTGGATCCGGCGGTCGACCAACATTCCGTGCTGGTGCTGCATCCTTGTGTTTTGTCTCGGGATTTGCAGGACGGCCTCTCTGAACAGCTGGAAGCGCTAAAGAGAGGTGAGACATCCTGTTTTTGGTTAATCAGAATATATATACCAGTTTCACTGTCAACGAATGTTATTGGAAATATCTGGGCATTTGATGGACTGGGGTATGCAGTAGCTGGAACACATGTAAATTTTGCTCAGGAATAGCTTTGGGATCTTACTATCATGGGCCAAAGCAGTAGCAGGTACATAAGGAACTAATATGGCATAAGCGAAACGGATATTTTGTGAAAGGGAATAATTTACCAAACAGCCGTTCATTGATCTCTGTTGAAGGGAGGGAGCTGCTGCCAATATTTATTTGCTCTGGGGTTTGGACAAACAGTCAGATCTGGGTAGTTTGAATAGATAGAGTGACTAAACCTTGACTGTGAGTCTTTGATTCTGGTCCGATCAATGGTCTTTGTTTTTGTGGACTGGGGCTGACTGGTGAGACTGGGAGCTCCCCAGGGTGGGAAGGGGACGTGTAAAGAACAGGATCCAATGTTTCATATTGTTCAAAGTAATCTGGAGATGCTGGGGGTTGTCTGTCCATGGTGGTGAGAGGAGAGTGTTATCAGATTGATCAGACCCTTTCAGATCAAATGCAGTGCTGTTCCATCGCCAAGCTGATAGCCGAACATGGATGCAATTTTCGGCAGTACATACTGTTAGTAAACGGAATTCCTCTACATTTCCCCCTTTCCCTTCCTTTCCTCTTTCCTTTTTCGGCGTATTTTTTGTAATTCTTTTGGGAACCAACAAACACCGTACCCGAGCCCAGTCATAAGGCTGGAGGGCTATGTACAAGGTTGTATAGAACTTTTTTTGATCAGAGGCTTTTGGCTGTGTGATGCAATGTGTCACATGACTTCAGTTTGGACAGCCATATGGGTTTTTCCAGCTGTCGTGAGTGATCATGGAGGTAGTTGATTACTGTCGAGTAGAAGAACAGAGTTTTTTTTTTTTTTTTTGAGGAATATTATTTTTCTGAAGAATTTCCTTTTTGAGCCAGTGACACCATCGAGCAGCGCAAAGTACCCAAAGTTATTGAAAGTTATTGATATACATAGCATACAAGGGCCTCTGAGCTTCAAGTCCCAGAGCTATTGAAAGTTATACAAATTTATTGAAATAATTATAGAAGTTAGCCTGCGGACCCTGTATTTCCTTATAACTGGCGCGGGGAACGGGGCTCGGGCCCTGCGCTAATTAATGCGCTTGGCTGGGCTTATAGGTGACTCTCCTACCCAACAAAATTCTCAGGAACCATGTGATGATCAGCAAACAATTGCCACAAAGAGGCTGAGCAGCCACTTGTATGAAAATAAAGCTACTGTCACAATCAAAGCCCAGCGGGATGTTTGAGGAACTTCGAGTAATGAATACAAATAAAAGGCTAGCTACTACAGAATAAACTACAACTACTGATACTTTATGGTGAACCATGTGAACTACTAACTACAATAATAACTACTATGATCCGAAGGCTGGCTTCGGCATGGTAAGCACTTGTCGCTTTATCTGTGAATATGCAGAACGCATCCGCTAGGGTCCCAGTGGTTGTTACCCGTCCATCGAAGACTTTCGTGTCTTCGTCCGGTGGAGGTATATCTTCCATCTCCGTCTCCCAGTCTTCTGGTTGGGGAAGCAGCGGGTTCCATTTGGGAAGAAGGGAGCTGAGTATATCTCTTGCTCGTCTCATGCATCGGTTTGGGTCCCGGCAGCCGGTGTTCCGGAATTCCACACATGTTGTGCAGCGGCAGTTCTTGCCGTCCTTGTGCCTCGCTGTTCTCAGCTTTAGCACGAGGTCCTCCGCGTCTCCGGTTTTGTGCATTTCGTGGGTCACTTTTAGGCACCGTATCACGTCTTTGTGGTGTTGACCGCCGGTGAACAGTGTTCTCGATGCTGTCGATTTCTGGTGGAACCAGATTGGCATTTCCCACGAACCACGCGCTAAGGCGAGTGGTTCGTGGCGGCTTTGACCATCACCGCTAGATCAGGTTTGAGTTCAGTCACCTTCGTGTCCCAGGATTGCAGGTATGTACAGGATAGTAGGGTTCCTTGGATACCCACTTTGATGTTTCTGATGCCAAGTCCGCAATGCAAAGAAATTAAATCTGGATTTAAGTTTGTACATACTAGAACTTATAATGAGCTATACTGCCTCGAAATTTCACAATTTAAGTGTGTAGAATGTAGCCAGATAAAAAAATTGATCTCAACGGCCGAACAGTCACACATCGGGTTCCTTGGATAGCGTGATGTCACACATCATCATTCTGCCCCATCGGCTCCTGTGGGTTGACTTTTGGCGGCTATTCCCGTAGCAGTCGGATTCAGGGCGGGATAAGTCGGATTTGCGCGGGAGACCGGACAGCGGCGCGGCTGGGCGCGGACAGAAGAAGGACGATCACTTGTCAACAAATGTATCACGTGCCCACAAAGGTGTCACGTCTTTTGTGTGCGCGATCTCATTTTAGATGCATCAATCTCGGCCAGATTGCTCGATTTTTTAGAGGAGATTGCAGCCAAGAAGTTTGACCTTAATAAGGGAAATAGTTCAGGTCAATAGTGGCCCGATTAATGGACAATCAACGAGAAGGAAAGTGATTGATGACCTGATTAGGCAATGAATTAGACCAAATGACCTTCTCTTCCAGCACCGACGCGTCTATGCGCTTGAAATTAATTCAGAACACGAGGCTTCGATATAGGATGTACAGAGTTGAAACCCGGATCCAAAAAAGACCCAGAAGCGAAAAATATGATATTCTAGGCACAATTTTGAGGAGGGTAACCCGATTCTTTTGTGTGAGACCCTTATAGAGATCATGAACAATCCCACTTGAGCAAAAAAGCCCATACCAATCGTCAGCTAGCACAGAAAATTGCAAACATGCCAAAAAGCAGAAATGTGTGGCTGTGCCACAAGTCCTGAGAAGAGAATCATTATTGTGAGCACCCCCTATTTTATATAGACCTGAAATTGTATGTGGGAGGGCTTCAGCATTTCCTATCCCTCCTCATAGTCTCAGATTGTCCCAAGGGTACAATCTACTCCCGTGCATGACCCCATTTTTCGGATCGGGGCCCTCCACCAAAATGAGTGACAAAAATAACGGGCTCATGTTCCGTAACCACCCATCGTAAAAATCTGAAAATATTGTTGACACACTTCAAAGCCATTGTATCGTATCCACCTATTTTGTTTTACAAGTGCTTGCATTGCCATTGAGATATACAGAAGAACATTATTTTTTTCGGATCCGGGTTTCAACTCTGTATTTCGTAACAAAATTTTAACCTGGGATGACGCTCGGGAGTTTTTTTTAAAAAAATACCCAAGGATGTCTCACTATCCAAGGAACCCTACTATACTGTATTGACCCTTATTTCCATGTCGACGTTTGAGTCTGCCTGGCCGAACCCATACATTTCCCATTGGCATGTTCCCCATACCAGAGACGAGATAGCGACACTGCTGATGGTCTAAGCGGGCGGCCATCAATATCTCGGAGAATGCCGATCGCTGCCGAGCCAGTAAATCAGCGAGAAAACAATGATTTCCGCAATGATTTCCGCTGTTTTCATGCCCTAAGTCGGTCGCTTCACCTCATCGGACACAACCGAGCCGGGGGGAGGGCATGAGAAGCATTTCGTGTGTGGTTAAATGCGACCGTGTTTTGTTCTGTTCTGGTAAACCGTTGATGTTCTCTGTTTAACGGCTGTTAAACCAAAAATCATTGTTCAAATGACGGAAAGTGAAAAGGAGTCAATTGCGAGACTCGAACTACAAACCTCCTCGAATTCGAAGAAATTGGAGGGAGAGCACTATAACCAGGCATCATGCAGAACTCTTGAATACACCAGGCAGTGTCCAACCCAAAACAACAAATGTCCGCATGTAACACCCTGGTAACTTGTGTCAACTCATCAATCTGCCCATCGCGCTCTATAGGAGGTTGCTCTGACCTTGCATTCAAAATTTTACACCTACTACAGAACAACAACTCAAAGGTGCCAGTTCACTTTTTGAGAAGCGTGACCCGATTGCCATTATATTTTGAAAGGCATGGCTTGACATCAATAGCTCGTTCACATTTTGAAACGCAGGACCTGATTGTTTGAAAGGCAGGACTTGACATCAACAATCGCAATGCAGACTGTTTACATTCTGCCGCGGTCCTGGGGGCATTTTCTGAGGTGTGAACGGATAGCCCTGATCATTGCGAACATTACCAGCTATTCAGATCCCACTCAGAGGCAGTATTTCCCTTTCCAAAGGCAATTACTGGTTCACATTTTGAAAAGCATGACCCGATTACCATTAAATTTTGAAAGGCATGGCTTGACATCAATAGCTGGTTCACATTTTAAAACACGTGACCCGATTGCCATTAGATGTTGAAAGGCAGGACTTGACATCAACAATCACAATGCAACTGTTCACATTCCGCCGTGGTCCCGGCCGTTTTCTGAGGCGCCCCAGGAATGGATAACTATGCCACCAGGCGTTTTCGATAGATCAGTAAAGGTGCTACCAACCGGTTTTCGATGTATGAGGAAATTTTGTGACCCGGCTATGAGGGCGAACATGCATAGCCGTGAAAGAGTGCATGGGCGACTCCAAGATACCAAATGAAGAGCTGGGCTCAACACATTAAAAAAATGGTATGGTAGGTATGGATGGGTACGAGAGGACGGGCATATGATGAGGTAATCGCCCGCCCCGCCTGCGGGGAGGCGGCTCCAGGATGATGGATGGGAGGCAAGCAAAGGTGTATTTAATGCAGCCAACATAGCTTCGGACCTCAGTATAAGACAAGCTTCTGTACATTGATGAGCAAGAAATTCGGAGCGTAAGGCATCAGCACTCTTCCTCGTTTCACCGGACTTTCTTGCAGACACATGTTGGTGACGCTCAGTCATCTTCCTCGAATCAAGAACAGCAATTGGTTGATCAACAATAAGCAGATGTACAATAGCAATTTTTTATATACGAACAAAAGGATCATGGTCTATAATCAAATCGTCATTAGAATTCAAAGATTTTGGAGCCCCGCGTAGGAGGCGTGCTGCTGGCGAACCAACAGTTTGAATATCCTGACCAGACATTCCATCTCGCGTACGAGATGTGTGGATGTCTCGCGTACGAGACATCCCGGGGCACGTACAGGCACCTACAACATCAATGCCTCGCGTACTTGGCATTGATGAGGGGGGTGGGTACTGCACCAGGTCCACTGGTGGACACTGATGAGACTGGGCGCTCCAGACCGACGTGTGCTGGGAACACCGGTGCAAGGGGTAAGTAAACAAGTAAGTCTGTGAAAACGGTGATACATGGGAAGCAGATCATGGCTTTGATTAAGTAACAGAGATTTTTCGCACAAGAGAACAAGGTCATTGGGAAAAGAAGCATATATACATGGATAGATAGTGCAATAACAAGCAGTTTATAATTCAGTGAGGCACTGAGCTATACATTTGCACGGATACAACGGCTACAGGTTTGTGAGCAACTTGTACAAATGGACCAACGAGCATCAAATATAAACATCCCCTGGACAACACTCACAACTCACAAGCATGTTCCAGACCCCTGAGTTCACAATGGCTTTCCTATATGAGATCCACCCCTCAATACTCCGAAAGACTGAAGAGTTCTATATGGGTCAGGTAGAGAGGATGGTCAATAAGTTATAGGAGATGTTTCTGCAGAACTGAGAAGATGGGTGACAAAATAAGTCCTTTGCTTCATGTATATACTAATTGGGTTTTCTGTTTACCAAATGATATAATTCAAACAAACAAGATCAAACCATCTGTAAGTAAAGACATAAGGAAAGGAAGGTTGACAATGGGCGATAAAATAAGTCCTTTGCTTCATGTATATACTAATTGGGTTTTCTGTTTACCAAATGATATAATCTAAACGAACAAGATCAAACCATCCATAAGTAAAGGCATAAGGAAAGGAAGGTCTACAATGGGTCTGGTGGTGCACTCAATGGGGTATAACTCTCACAGATGAGGTAACCGAGTGACAGGGGTATGAATGTGGTCAATAACATGGCCATTTGCAATGGTAAGCACGGTTAAGTTACTAAAGATGTCTAGCATAGGGAAAATAGTCCTCTGGATAAGGAAATCTGTAACATAAATACTTATGGGAGGAGAAGTGTGGTGCCATACTTTCATCATATACTTTCAATGAGAAAGACAGCTCCTTCATGTGATGGTGGCCCTCGTCACCTCGTTAAGCCAGAATAAGGGACTCAATGTTGTCTCAGAAATAAACACACCTTGGAGATTAGGACAGGTGTAAATCTGACAACCTCAGAAAATACATCTAATTTGCAAAGAGGGACAACTCTGTACATTGTGATATACAAATTTTCAAGTGTACAAGCCAAATGGATCCAAGTTTCTGAGCAACAACTATTAATTTCTATGCTTCTTCTAGGGTACAAGTTTTATTAGGCAGAGTGCAACTTCCAAAATCTGTGGATGCAACTTCCCAAACATCAAATACAATTTTACTCAGTCAGGGCACAACTTGTCAGATACAAAATACCACTTAAGGGAGGCAGGTTGATGGATCTGCACTCTGATCAGTGGCAGTGAGAATCGAGCCCCTCACATGATTTGAAATGTGTTGGTTGATCACCTCCCTCTTTACTCGTCTGCTCTCTCTGACCTTACATGCAACCGATTTCATCACATCTGGGGTCTGCTTGCACCTAGAGTGTATCGAGATTGATGCTACAACAAAGGAAGCTAACCAGTTCAAAAAGGATCATCCAGCCCGATCTGTATTGCTCTTGCCATACACAATTGACTCATACACAATTGACACAATCTGCACAGTAAAGTGTTGCATGCACAAAGCTCAGGGTCCAATTTGTCCACCAACATGGTGCACGATGGGATGAGCAGGTTTTAGGTTAGGGTTAGGGTTAGGGTTAGGGACTTGCTTGTCACGTGTGACCGTCCATCACTTTGTGCCATCACGAGTAGCGCACCACAGGATTAAAGGGGGCCAATAGCCGGTACACCGATACGGCACCATGCCCTCTGCAGGATTCCATTGTTTTGAATTTAAAGTATCACATTTTCTCTGCCTCCCACCATCAGGGCCACAGCAAAGACCCACCGCCCATTGCGGCATGTGTCAAAACATTTGCTTCTGGAAGACTGCTCACTGTACGTTTACATTTCTCAACATTTAAAGTTTTCAAGATCTCAATATTCCCTGAGGCCCCGGTGATTGGCCCGATCACTGTCTGCCACCACTGGTGCTGAACATGGGAACATCAGAAGGTCATCTGCCCACATCAGATTAATCTCCCATATGAATGGCACTGCTTCTGTCAGGCTCAAGGTTAATGACGAAAACATGCAGTACAGGCTCCTGGGTCTTCCACGATGGGTTCCATGAACATGGGTGGGTTCTGTTAATGTTTCACCATGGAACCCACAGTGGAAACTCCACTAACTCCACTGTGGGTTCCATAGTGGAACATTAACTCCACTATGGTTTGATCAACATTGGTGCATTCTGTGAATCTTCCACTATGGAACCCCGAATGGAGCTAGGAGCCGAACCCACCCATGTTCATGGAACCCAATGGAAGACCCAGGAACCTGCACTTTTTGAATTTGTCCCACGCTTGCTTCTTATCTCGTACCACCATTCTCTCCCCCTTTCCCTCTTCTGTATCTTTGCCGCCATTACTCCGCTTGACCTGGCGTCTCCCGGTGCCATGAATGAGGCCGCCAACCACTGTTCCTCGCCATGGTCTTCCTGTCAATATCTACGGCCCCTGGTTGGCCGTGACGGCATGAACTGCAGCGCCCTGCGTGATCGATATGATCTTCGTTGTCCTTCACTGCTTCGTACTAATTGGGCTCTTCTCGTATGTCACGAAGACGTGTCCCCGCCGCCTGTGACAAAATGTGACCGGACGTGAAAACTTCGATGATTTGTAATAAGAGTGGCGAGCGATCACTGGATCACGGTAATCAACAGACTACAAACAAGCAAAGTGTGAGCTAAATATTGTTTGTAGCGTCTGTCTACGAGAGACTACCCGCAGGGCCACCCAGACCGAATTTTTGGTGTTAAATTGGTAGATTTTAGGGGCAATAAAGGTCATTTAAAGTACCTAAATGCACCCTAGCAAGTCGACTTGGGAGTTGGTCGGTGGAAGGGGGATTAGGGTGAAAGACAAGAAACGATTGTTTGACGTGACAACATTGTGCTTGTTTGTTCTGATGCGCATGGACCCTGTCACGAACTTTCTGATTTTTAAGTTTGAAGGTATACAAGCGGTTCGCAGCCGGCTTCGCCAGCTGCTCTCCACTTGATTTATGTTTTACAGCGGCCCCTTGTGGATTATTGATTCAAAGCCAGCAGAAATGACGAATATCACTCGAGAGAAGATGTCAGCGGAAGCCATCAGGAAAGGAAAACCCCCGATGGCAGATCTGATAGATCCGCCCATCCCTCTCAGTTGCTACGCTCCAGCAATGGGGGAAGTTCAAGTCTCGTTCTATCTTATTTTGGGGGGGGAGAGAATATTATTATCATTACTTACTACAAATCTTCCACCAGCTGCCCTCCCCTCTCCCTGGAAAATATTCACCCACACAGTCTACATCATTTGTGTGGGCGGCAGACCCGGCGACACATTCTATACAATGTGAACTACAGATCCCAGTCCAAAGACCCATGAAGAGTCCTGCCATTCGCCATTGGCGCCCACTGAGAGTGGGCCATGCATCTGCAGCACCTTCCACCTTCACCCCCCCTAAAAAAATATTCACTCTCCATCATGTGTTTGGGCTGCGCCCTCACCCACGCATTCTATACGATGTGTACTACAGATTCAAGTCCAAAAACCCATGAAGAGTCCCCTCGTCCACCATTGGCGCACGCTGGGAGCTCTCGGGCGCTAAAATGGGAGGTCGCATTGTGTACACTTTTATAGACATGCGCCTTCTCGGCGACGCAGTTTCCGCGGAAAAGTTCTACAGATTTTGGGGGGGCCATTTCGTCCTCAGACGAGCTGGTTTCGGGGGATGGTGGTCGCCGCGGCGATGTCTGGGTGCGTGCGGGTTTTGGCGTGAAAAATGCCGGTAGTAGGCTCGGCAAGCGTACAGGCGATGGCTCCGGTGAGAGTGAGATGTCTGAGGGTGTGGATATCGTTTGTGTGCTCGGGTAAGACGTGTTCGTCGGGTCCTGGGTCGACAGATTTGTATATGGTGATGGCGAGGTGCTCCGTGTGCGGTGTCCGGCGGCGCGTTCCGCGTTCGAAATTTCCCTAGTGTGGGCTTCTTGTGCCAGGCGTTGGTCTCGATGGTGTATGAAGTTACGATCTCTTTCGCTGAGGTACTGATTATTTCCTGAAGCCAGAGCATTGTTGCACATAGGAGGTCGAATCCGCTCCAATCACCTCTTGGAGAGGCTCTCAGCCTCTTCGAGCTGGTATAGGCCGAGAGAAGGGGTTCGGGCTCTGAAGGTCCGAATCGGTCGCACAGACCCAGGAATGGTGTGATATGTATGTACAACATCCTAATGTGGCTACTAGCACCGCCACAACGCTCCCAGGAACCGTGTCCCGGCCACGACGGTATCACCGTGTCCGTCGCTCTGCGGTCAAATCCAAATTAACAGGATGTCTTGCCCGAATGGGCCCGAGTTGTGGAGCTTAGAACTGGACCGAGTCTTTTGGTGCCTCAAAGCCCATCAATGGCCAGTCTTGGTTGCGGGGAGTTCAGATCAATAATGCAAACAGCACTTGAACTTTCATACTTGCCCAATTACAGACTACTTCACATTGTACTCAATGCATTTGGATCGACGAGAGCTGCGCCGTAGTTTGCGGCCTGGGTTTAGCACCTCACCTCCGGGCGCGAAAACCTGTGCTTCCTCCGATTGGAACAGCACTTCTGATCCTTTAAGTAGCGCTCCCGGAAACCAACCCAATTTTCTTCCATTCTCAGAAACTTCATACTGCTTCCCCCGGCCTCGAGGTCGTTCTCCTGTGATCTCCCATTCATTGCTGATGCGCTGAGGAAATGGCCTTTTATCTGGATTCTTGTCGAAGGTCGGTGGTGTTTGAGCCCTGGAACACAACAAAAAAAAGAAGGTGGTGAGAACGGCCCAGGTCTCGCTAGAGACAATGACTTACCTCCCCACTGCGGGCCAACGTGAGCCAATGATGGCGCTTTCCACAAAAAGAAGTCGCCGATGTAAATCCTCCAAGCTACTCGGGTACCTGTTGACTGCACCATTCGCCGGACCGAAGGCATCGATGCTCCCGGTGCCGAATGTAATAGTTTTTCCAGTCGTAGTAATTTCCAGGCACTGTGCCGAAGGGCTCGTTGCTCAAAGGGTAGGTGGAGCCCAATCCAGTAGCGCTCCAGTCGGAGAAAATCCCAGCGAGTGTGCCGAAGGGCTCGTTGCCACCAGGCTGACTGGCACCGAAGATAGAAGTCCTCCAGTCGGAGAAACTTCCAGGGACTGTCGCAAAGGTATCGCTGCCCCCAGAGTAAACGGCGGGTACCTCGTTTACGCCCTCCATTTGACAATATCCAGCTACGTACTCGTGCCCTGCTTATATGCACGGCTTTCGACACCTCGAAGGCCGGATCCCTGGAAAGGGGTCCGGTCAGCCTCCGCTTCGGAAGTTATCCGGCTCCTTGAAATGGAAGCTCGTCTGAATGGGGCTTGAGAATGTTCTTAACGGGACCGCGCCTGAATATACCTACCTAGAAATGGGCCCAAACTGCCACGTGCAGAACATACGAGCGCCACTGTAACAACATACGTGTGCACAACATCACCGGGAATAAGATGAATACGACCTTCCTTTAAGACTTCACGGATTGAACGGCCATTGAATTTTCGATCATAAGACCAGGTGGACTCGATTGGAATGTTGCTCGAGCTTTGGACAGCGACCACCGGCTTCCACTCCTCTGGTGAAAGCTCAGGGGCAAAGATTTCCCTAAAGTCGAGTGCTTCAGGACAAGCAAGAACTTTGAAAGGGAAACACAAACCTCAAGGTTGTCCGGAATGCTGCCAACCAACCCAGTTCACTACCACCATCAAAGGTAACTTGCACCGAAATTGCTTTTACGGACATGAGTTTGAGCAAGTGAGAAATATCAACACCCACCTCCAAATGCCGAAACCATCTCCAGAAATATGTGTCCCACTGTGTTGCTCAGGCGTGAATTAGGGAGAACTACAAGCCAGAGGACCTAGTCTGTTGTTAAGCGCGGGGTCCCGATTGGGGTAAACACTTGTTATATAATCAGCACAGCCACGCAGTATCGAACCTCTAACCACGGCAGAACAATGGGCTGTTGCCATTTAAACTACTCAGAGACTTGCACTGGCGATTCAAACCTTCTAAAATTTATTCAATATTTTAGGGCGCAATTTAACGCTCGGTGCCTTGAACACGGCACACAGTCACGTGGGTACTTGGGCACTTCCACCACCTGATTCCAGAGCGCATTAAAAATCCCAAGCACATAGAGAGATTTTCAGTACTGTCATGAATGTATTTGTGCAAAAAATCAATCAGAATATCGATTCTGTATGCACGAAACATCGAAAAGCGCCGATGTGGCTGTGCAGATTATATAACAAGATCTTACCCTGATCGGACCCCCGCGGTTAATAACAGACTTCAATATAACGAGGTACGAGTTCAGTAATATTGAAGTCTGGCTGCGAGAGACTACAGAGGACCTTCCCGACGTGATCTCTCATTCCATAAATATCGATTCCAATACCTGCTCCCATGCGAAGGGCCTTTTCACCGAGTTTTTCATGACCATCCACATGAATCTCTTGAAAGATCCCAATGGCATTGAGTGCGGATCGTTTCTTCTGTCCCTTTCGCCAACCAGGTTGGCGCATGTCAGAGGGTCCCTGACTCACTAAACCTTTCATTGTTACACGGACAAAGTCACTGGATTGAAGTTGAGATTTCTGACTTCAACAGATATGGAGGGGGGAAGCTCACCGGGGCATTGTGAGATTCAATCTCAAAGAAGCGATTATTTTCACTGTGTCCGGGCCTTGCCCTTGGAAGACATCGCGGGCAATAATATCGGCGATCACGGTTGTTGCTTCCTCAACTTCGGTGAACTTGCGCGCACTAGGTACACTGAATGTTTTATTGAGTTCCTTCAACTTTGTCAACCTAGGAAATATTGTGCACTGGCGACTACAATAAAACAATTGTTGAACATATGGGGATGCGGGCTGTCATCCGTAAAATGAATCCAAATTAACCAGCGAAGCTTGTGATTTCCAGTCTTGTTCAATGTGGTGCACCCGACATGAGCCCGAACATCACAATAGAACAATGTGCGCAATTTCAGTGAGTGCACAGTATATTTAAACTCCCACAAATTCGGCTGAAATCCGCATCTTTCTGTCTTTCCATCCCTTCAAAGGCGGAAGACAACCACGCTGATGACAAGCCTGTTCAACATTGCACTGGAGAAAATACTTGTCTACGCCACTTTGAATATAAAACCAGCATTGGTCGCTGCCACAAATGTGTTCTCTTGGTTAACAGTGCCCCAACAGAGCATCCGAGAATCTCGGTATGTTGTGCTGGGTTTTACTACAGTGTTGATCATTCAATTTTGGGTTTGCCATTGTTTAGGGTATACCACAATGTGTGGGCTGTGGGCTCAGCTCAGATCGACTGGCCAGTGACTACTGTGGCCTCTGCGACGCCAAGAACAGTACAACATTTTAATTTCAATTTCCTATGCACTGCTTATTGCTTTACAGGGAGACTGGCATCCACTCCACTTGTCACCCCCTCATTGTCTCAAGGTAGTCGAATTTTACATCCACTCTGAATATCAGTTGACTAAGTTCTAGCCCAAAGTATTTCAACATCCATTCAAAATCGTGGCCAATACCATCGCAACACTTGGAAAGATGCCGCCAATATCAACGAGTCTGGCATCCGCATGCAAAACTCCACGGTACCTATCACTGGTACTAATATGGCGACCCTCAGGAGCAATAACTTGGCGAGTAATGAATGCTTTGTATTTATTTTGGAGCCATTTGTTGGTACCAAGCCTTGCACGTACTTGTCTACTTTCGAGGTCATTCGCGAGGGTACTATCAAGTTTTGTGGTGGGTTTTCAAACGAACCAGGGAACCATCTCACCACACTCTAGAAATTGTGGACAATGGGATCACCATCGGGCAGGAGTTTCGAGCCTTTATTTGGGTCGGAATCTGTCCACGTTGAGTATCAATTGTGTTTCTAATCAGTCATGGATGGCGTTGGAACTGGGAGTCTGAATACTTGTGATAGAGGTCTCAAGCCCATCCCGGAGCATTCGACGACGGCTCTACGCTACCGGGTAGAAGCCCGTCTCGGTCTCACAGGAGTCAAGATGGAGAAGTACCTTGACTCATGGTACCAAGCCAATGCATCCCCACTCCGCATTGGTGTGGCGCCCGCGGCTGATCGGAACATTCGAGGGAATTGGCGTTGGCTTGTTTGTAATAGACTCAACAGGGCATGATGTTTTGGTGTCAATGTGAACTTGCGCGGTCCAGTCCGCTTTAAAAATCCAAGACCATGCCCTCCCATTCATATTCGATATCTCCGAGGAGTCCGACCGCAAAGTATGTAGCCGAGCCGAAAAAGTGTGGTGGAAAGCCTTGCTTAAGTCTTTTCTTGTGCCCTCAAGTGATACGTGAAGCAACCCCGTACTAACAAAGAATCGTCGACACACGTATTATTTTCGCCTAAATCCGCAATCTTTCATTAGCCAGCAGATGAGTGGAAAGAAAAATTGAGGGGCAGCGATTACATACGACTCACTGGTAACGCCTTCGCCATCGCGGAGGCGACGAATGTACCCAGATTCCTTCCGCGCAGGTTTGGGACGGCCCTCAGGCTCTTGCTCCTCGATCTTGGCCTAAAAAATCGTTCTGTGGCGGATTTTGCTCGTGCTCGGCTGGTTGTGGATCATCGACATCTGGAACTTCCTCAATTCCGGCTAGAGGAACTTGTTCGGCCGCTTCTGGAGTTTTATCGGGTGCTGGAACAGCGCTTTTCTGGGTAGCTGGACACTCAATTACATCCCACTCCCCCTCGAGCGGCATCTTTGCAAGAACAACATTGTCTTCAAGCTTGAAGCTGAAATGGCATTTTGAATCACATGCTTCGTAATGGAATTTTGAACACTATTGAATGGTTTAATTCACATTTTGAACCACTTGTCTTGAAATGCCATTTTGAATCACATGCTTCGTAATGCCATTTTGATCCCTGCACCTCACTATCAAATGCTTTAATTCAGCCGAGAGCAGGAGGGATAAGGGAGCACTAGACATATTTAAGGTTTGAATCAATCCCACGAGATATTCACATTTTGAACCCCATGCCCCGGAATGGCATTTTGAATCACATGCTTTGTAATGCCATTTTTGAACACTATATGGTACATTGATTTTCAGCCCCATTGTGCGCGTCCTTCGGCCTGCCGGAGGCGCTCTTTCTTGTTGGCGCTCTGGGTTGCCTCCTCATCGCGTCCAAGTTCGAAGGCCTAGATCACAGTATTCTCGACTGGCGGAAAAGGTTACAAAAAAAATTATGTTTGATCAATTGCCTCGGGTTCTTCATCTCTATACACATATCCTCTTGTAAATATTTCAGTGGACAAAGAGTCTGGGCGAGACCCACAATGTTCTGCCGCACCCTGCCTTGGCTCTGACATAGCGGTTTTTGCGATTTTTTCAGGCCGCTTTCGGGACGACCTTCGAAACGAATACGGTGGAACACTGCACCAACCATGTGATAGGCCTGACAATGCGATGGAGGACTGCTTGCCTGGTGTCTGAATTATTTCCCTCAACAATCTCATCGTGGGACCCCACCCCCACAACGTTCCTCGTTTGGTTCATGGACGGATTTAATGCTTCCGTAGTAGGTGGTGCGCTTGATTTGCCGTTCACCTCAGCATTTGATTTTCTCTGAGTCCACCAGTCCAGGATATCGGCGGCATTGTACTTGGATTCGGTCGAATCTTCTAGAACCGTCCCCATGAGATTCAGGGGGGACTCTCAACAGTGAGGTACAGTACTGCGATCCTTGAATATTATCTGGGATGCGGTAGTGATCATAAGCGCCTTTTCGGTCGAAGTTATCTGAAGAACTGGATCTTCACTGACTGCCGGATCATGCCATATGCGACTCTTTTGAGGCTTCTGGACAAGGTAAGTGAAAACGAATAGCTGATTGAAACTCAACTACATCCTGATACAATTGAGTTGTCGGGATTGTATTCCAGAGGGTAGGTGCACCAACCATGACGTGAAGAATGATTTCGAAGTCACTCAACGTGTACACAGTGTTAAGCATATCTGTCTTCCGAATGAAATACTCTTTTAATGGACGCCTCGAGCTTCACAGTTACTGTTCATTTAAATGATCAGAAAGTTTGAATGCAACGGAAGAAATGGCAGCTACCGCTTTCAAGACCATTTTTTTTCAGACC
The DNA here is from genome assembly GCA_029378375.1 of Mycena olivaceomarginata. Classification (NCBI taxonomy): domain Eukaryota; kingdom Fungi; phylum Basidiomycota; class Agaricomycetes; order Agaricales; family Mycenaceae; genus Mycena; species Mycena olivaceomarginata. The sequence goes on along the minus strand of JARKIC010001129.1, from coordinate 87,869 downwards.
ATCCCGGTCTGCGTTGGAGCTGTCTGTTCGACGCCAGGAAAGATCTGACAGTGCTTCCGGCTCTAATAAACTTTCCTTCGCAATCTTCCACCATCATCCACTGCTGGCCATATGTTTAAACCACTCTATGTCTGCTAGAGTCCCCGCAATATCACGGCTTGGTGAAAGATAGTTGGAAAAGATGCTGCACAAGCGAAAATTTGCGTTCTAGCATTCTTGGATTTCGGTGGCATAAATAACGGAAGGATCGAACCGTAGTACGTGTCTCAACGGCTCAGAAAGAAAATCAAACGCCCGAAAATCGGGCTAAAAGAGCGACAAACAGATTCATGCCTCAATAACTCCTCATGAACTGCATATAGAGACTTGAGAAAAATTTGAGGTGTTCTTCACGCGCCCACATTTTTATTTGAGCGATAATGCCTCTGTATTTCGTTTCTGGCTTCCATCTTCAGGGCGTGACAAATCAGCTGGGAAATTGAAACTCCGCTCGGCATGACCGAAACTGCGTAACCCATCAGTACTCCCAGTGAAAATCCCCCATGCTGAGATTTGCTCAGAATTGCTGAAAGCTGCTGATGCTCGGCTCATTCATGCTCGGAGTTGCTTGTACCGGTCGTTCTCAAAAGCTACACATCTGACGTCATAGCTTCGAGAAAATTTCAATAATTTCAGTCGCAAAACCTGTCTTCAAACGAAAATCTTTTTGATGTGGCGGAAAATTTTGTTCTTGCCAAGGCATAAGGAATTTCCAAACTTCTCATCATCGCGCCGCAAAAATATTCGTTTTGGCGCTCGGGCCTTCGGCGAATCGGTACCTTCAATACCCGATGCCCGGTGCGTGTCCTTCTGTCAAATTGCTTTGCTCTCTACCGCCACACGGGCACTCACACGGCTCACCCTGGCGTCAACATGTCCGAGTCAATACTCGTCACCCTTGCTTCCAAACGTCCCTCAATCACTCAGGCCTACCTAGGTGGGACTCCAACTCATCTGGGCTATTTTTGTCGTGGATTGCGCACACATTTATCTTGTGCTTCGCGCAGAGTACATGAACTCCTCCAACGAGCCGACGTCGGACTAAGAGCTTCATATTTGTACTGCTTGGTAGTAGAAAAGTGAAATCGAGAATCCGATTGCCTCCAAATTTTGCCTGAGGGTCTCGTAAACATGAACGAGCTAAAATGATGTTTTCGGGGGTCGAAACCCCGTTCCACCCTAATGCTCCCCAGGTTGGGGGGAGGTTCAAGAAATTAGTACAAAAATATAGGCAGGATATTCACAAGAATAGGTGAATTACTGGTATGTCAGGATGAACTGCACATCCAGACACAATATAAGAGTTTAGATAGCTAATACCAACTTGAAGCGCGACCATGTAATGATGGTCACGGTCACGGCGTTACAGCACTTCGCTGCTTCCTCTCTACCACCACCATCGTGAACATCGGCACACCCTGCACCAACGGATACGTCTCCGATGGTCAGTGATATCTACCCCTTCGCCCTCTGTGCCATCTCCAATCCCATCGGACAGGTTTTACGGACAAATCGATGTTATTGATCTCCCCGCAATTTGGATGTAAGTCTGCATATTTCCAGAGTTTTTCTTGACGCCTGTGTGCACTAGAAGCAGGGGTACCTGTACGCCTCTGATGAGTGGAAGTATATCCGAAGATCTGGAGGACAGCGAGGTGAGTTTATTTCCCTTCTCGCCCCGCCGCCACAGACGTCTACTGATAATACTCTTCTGTGTTTTTGGCTATCTACAGGAGCACGGCTGCGTGGTCGACTCTGGCAGTTGTCACTACCATCAATATAGTGTTGTCAACGCTGATTCAGTACGTCTCGGCTATTCATACCTTTGTACTGGTTCTCATGGTTGGTGGCTTGACAGCACGACATACCACCACGGTACCGGTGTGCTGCGGAGTGCTGCAAGATCGGTCGCTGCATTGTCCGTATGTCTCGTTCTTTCCTCCTTTCCACATTGTGCATTGTGTCTATAATTGGCAGCTAATATTCCTCAGCAGGGGTCGCTTCATCGGGCTTTTAGACGGTGCGTGTGCGTTGAAGTCCCCAGCATCATCTACATAGTATGTACGATCTTCTTACGGTTGCCGTGAAAAAAACTGATTGCCTTGTGATGTGGGATCTACCGCGACGAGGCAAATTGGATCACATCACTGAGCTCGTGGACCTGGTCCGGTGCGCCGCGGTACACATGCATGGTATGTACCGCATACTTCCCGGTCACGGTCGCGAGTGATACTGATTACCTGGTAGGTGTCCATGCACAGAAGACATGCAAGGGAATGGCGGCCGCGGAAAGTCTTACATAGGTTATATGTAGTTTCCGTGTAGTCGTATGTAGAGAAATATGATTTATTTGCAATTTATAGCAGCCCAGAAATACGAAAGAAGCAATGTATCTGGTGGGACAAGTTTAAGCAGCGTTGAGCAGGTTTGAGCATCAAGTGCACGTCAATCAGCATAATTGAGCATAATCAGAAGATGCTATAGTCTCGTTTTTGCGCTGAAAAATGCTCAGGTCAGTGCCTATTTGGCTGAGCACATTTGAGCCGTTTTTGACAAGTTTGAGCATGGGGAGTTTTCACTGGGTGCATCAGTTGCCATGATCGCATAGCAACCGGCCAACGTCGTGTATCAAATGTCACCAGAATGCTTACCTTGCGGTAATACCTGCCGCTAAATACCCTCCCAAACGACTTAAAGTGTCGGTGGCCGTAGGAGGCGCTCGGCGGGTGTGTTTTGTGTGGCGGTGTGTGCGTTGCACGCCGGGCACGCCGAGACGGCTTAGACGGCACATTCGTGATCGCTGTCGGCGACGCCAACGGCGTCGGAATCAGATGTTTGATATGTAAAATATGCATTAAGTCCGAAAAAAAAAAAATGGGAACAAAGCGTTCGTATCGCGCCCTCGCGCGCCGTCGTCAGTATGACCGCCGCGCCCCGACTTTCCCGTCATCCGGAAAAACCAAGAGTCAGGTGCGCACGTCCCGCCGCCAGGCGCATCAGTTGCACCCAACACAGACCTATAGCACCATATTGTCGGGCTGAAATCTGGGTACATTCACCAATCTCCAGTTACTTTACGGCATAACAAGTAAACTTCTTGTGCGCATGGCGCACATTGCAGAGGGATTATTGAACCGCGGAGATGTACTTACGAAATTGCGTACATCCGCCAACAAAGATCCTCTCCTTCCGTTCCTCATTGTCCGAAAGTGAAACCACCTTGGGGAGCATCAGCATTCGACTGGAACTGGGGAGAGCGCACATTAATATTGGCCCCAAAAAAATGGATGGGAAAAGCCAAGGCGACGTACTGCAAATGAACCAGTGGAATGCACAGCTGGCGCGCTAATCACAGCATCCAGGTCTTCGTCATCCGAGAAGTACTTGTCCATGATATTGAACGCTCGCTTGTAAATATCCAAATTCTCGTGCTGTTGAAGATTGTGGATGGTGATCATGCCACCAGCCTCCTCAATCAACACCGCGTATTGATTCACGCCGCCCGGCCTAGCAGCGACTTTATCTATTTCCCCGGCCTTCAAGATGTTGTCGAGACCGTCCAACGCGACCTGAATGACTGTATTATCCATCATCGTAAGGAGGTCGCAAAGGGGTTTGATGCAGCCCTGCGCTACGAGGTAGCGGATCTGGGCTGGCTTCTGCAACCCGCCAGAAGTCGCGTTGGAGATGGCCCAACAAGCCTCCTTCTTGGTCTTGAAATCGGCACTTTGCAGAACGTTGATAAGTCGCGGGATAACATTGGCGTCAATGACGGCCTGGATTTGGTGGGGGGACCCCGCGGTGATATTAGAAATGGCCCAGCATGCCTCCTTCCGTATGCCGTCTTTGGGAGACGAGATTGGCGACAGTAGTGGGGGAAGGACGCCGGACGCAATCAAAACCTGAGTTTGCAAGTCGTCGCCAGTCACGATATTGCCGACGGAGCGAAGCACGGGTATCTGGACGGAAGTAGAGTGGTGCATCAGAAGATCCACCAACCGCCGACACACCCCAGACTCGATGACCGTTTGGATCTTGTCATTCGTGCCATCGGAGAGGTGGGAGATTGCCCAGCAGGCGTCGATGAGGACTTCATCGTCGAGGGAGTATATGAGCTTGGTAAGGACAGTCAGGGCGGGCGAAATCTGGAAGAAAATGATGCGTATGGACAAGGAACCTGGGAGGAAGACATACTGAGTCCCACGCAGGCTGGGGGGCGCGTCCTCTGCAGAGATTGTTCAATGTCCATGTTGCGTTCCGGAGGAGGCTGAGCTTGTGCTGCTCGCTCAACAAAGTCAGCAGAGGCTGCAATGCACCCTGTCGAAGCACGTAGTCCCTGCACTGGGGACTGTCTCCCGCGATATTCCCGAGGGCCCATACGGCCTGTTCACGAACATCGAGAGTGGGTGAGGAGAGAAGGTTGATGAATTCTGGGACGGCTTGAGCGTGGATAACAACCTGCGTGTGCTCGGCAGTGCCAGAAACAATATTGGTGAGAGCCCACGCGGCTTCGAACTGAAGGAATATTATCGAGTTCGATCTGAAAGCAGCGGCAAGAACGAGCCTACCTGAAGAATAGGGCGGCCCTTTTGCAGAAACTCGACGAAACGAGGAATGACGCCGCATTCAATGACGGGTTCGATGGGCGGATTCATCTCTTTTGAAAGGAGCTTGCGGAATTTGGCGGTCGCATCGAGCTGGCGATCCGGATCATCCGACAACACGCCATCTATCATTTCCTGGGCCAGCTGGTAACAGCATAAGATGCAGTTGTCGACCAAACGATGACCACAAGCACCAAAAAATCCGACACGCCAGCGCCAGCCTCTTCACCGGAGTCAGGCCCGGCGGAGGGTAGTAAATTGCGACGCTTCGATATGTTCTCGTCCCGCTTCTGTCGCCTGATTTCCACCTGCTGTTCATTTCGGCGGTTCCGGCGGTTGTTCTTGTACGCTAGAGAACATGAACCAGGGAAAAGTCAGGTGTTAACATGTTCTTACCATCTCTGCGAGCTTTCATGGTGCGAGATTCGCTCTCTCCATGACTTTTTGACGGAGGAGCAAGCGTAACGCCTCACGTGCGTATGACGTGTTCTGACGGGGTCGTGGAACCCCGTGACAATGATAGCAAATCGGTCGGGAGACCGATTAAAACCGAAGCTGCCGCGCGGCAATCTGCGGCTATTTTTGGCTTCGGAATGACCGATTTTTCCGTAACTAGTCGGAATTTTTAAAGATTTGAAATCTCGACAAATGTCAAGGTGGAAAGCTTGCAACAGACTTGCGTTATCTTATGCGCTTGCTTGGACTTAACTGTTGCCAAAGACGCCCAAAGACGACTCGTAAAGAGAATCTTGAAAGGGGGGACTCCAAAACGGCAAGGAAGTGGAGAGATGATGGGAGAAAGAAACGAAGCAACAGGCATCATGTACACGGAGGCCGAGGAGGGAGACGACTCGCAGGACGTCTCGAGCGTACTCGTCGCACTCGGAATCCTCTGCGATTAAACGTGGAGCCATTGAAAATCAGAATGTTAAAGGTGTGTTTGTTATTATTCTCGCTTGTTTGAACCATTCACCAAGGTAATATAGGAAAAGGAAAAGCCCGAGTGAAGGAAGGAAATCCGAATGGAAGACCCAAGGACGTTTACGTATGATTTTCCTCGTCTCAGAATAGATAATGTATGTATTGAGGACGTCCAGTAAGTAGGAATGAACTTTGAATGAGTGTCCTTCCGCCTTTATACGCTCATTCTGCTTGGCTGCTGTCCTTCCCTGTAGAGTCCTCAACCATATAGGTCACACAGAAGATCTCCCCTTTATGTAGAAATGTTTTGGACATCCAGTCAAGAGGTTGGCACGTGAGAAATTGATGGTATCATGCCGGTCGGTCGGTCCTCCTGAGAGACCCTTAAAAATTTTTTTGGGAAGAAAGTTTGAAGGGCCTCCTAGGACCTCCAGAAGCCTCCAGAACCACTTACTTGCAAGTTTTTGACCTTGCGCGGCCTCTGTTGAGAGTATAGTCCCGAAAAGGAAATGATTGACAGGTGGCAGTGCTCAGCTCGGCGGGCAAAGCAACCATTTGAACCAAAAATCTGGTGTGTTTGGCAATGAGTTGAGTAAAGTGAGCTATACAGTTACTCCAAATAAGTGACCGGTCATGTAATTCCAGCAGCTTCAACTGTTTATAGGAGATCAGGAAACAAATGAAAATTGTGCAGAGAGGTAGATAGAGGTATATTACATTGCTAGTACTTTCTGTGTCCACCATTGAACGTGATAACAGCATCAAGAATTCTTGGCATTCTATCAATCACAATGTCAGTGTCTGCTGATAGAATTGCATCCCATGCCTCGAATATTGCTTGCTGCAGCTCTAGATAATTTGTAGGCTGGATAGGACAGGCATGGATGTGCTCCTTGAGCACTAAGCAGACCAGCTCAATAGGGCCGACATCTGGAGAGGACAGGGAATGGTGGAAAGTTGGAATGTTGTGAGCCATAAACCATTCAGACATGGCCTTGGCACGATGAGCAGATGCACTGTCTTACTGAAACAAGAGATTAGGCACCCTCTCCGGCATCTCTAGGAAAAATGGTAGAAGTGCAGGTTCCAGAACCTGCTCACAATACATCAGGTGGGGCCGGATGGATGACCGGTCACTTATTTGGAGTAACTGTAAGCTGTATACTGGGAATACATGTAATGAATACACATCCATAAAAGATTCTGTGTGGGATTTCAAGCTCATAATGCTAACACCTTCTCTAGTTATCTACACCAAACACCCCGCAAACAATGTCTGACGTGTCCAAGCTGTCCCACCAGTCCGAGAAACATTATAGTGGCTCAAAGCCCATATATTTGGACTTGAGCCAAGTAAATCACACAAAAGCAATGGAATTTGGGCCCCATGCCAATTGAGCCATGTGAGAAATATCCCTACGGGGAATGATACCATCAACCGGTGATTGCCGTGGCCGGTCGGTCCCCCTGGCCAAAGCTTAAATACAAAATTCGGCATGATATGCTTAATTTTTTTTTTTTCCAACCTCTTGCATCCAGTGAAGGAAATGCCTCGTCGAGCAGGCCTTTTTTGACTATTGTGCGGCACTGATCCGGTCACCTTACCTGGTTCTCCTCAGATAGTCAGCTCTACTTATATCGGCCACCGTCTCAATCTCAACACTTTCCTCCCATTCTGTTTGTCGCCACATCATACTCCTCCGACCCGAGTTGCTTTACGTCATCGACATCGTGGGAGTCGGAGTCCAAAGTTTGTCCGTGTTGTGGGCCTCTGACTCATGACTTAAAGTTCGTTTTAGGGCCGTGTATATAATTCTCAGCGAATTAAAAACTGGTTTTTAATTTTGGTTTGTAAACAGGCCGTTTATAAACCGGGTTACAAACGTAAGTATTTAAAAGGCCATTTTTTCAGCCTCCCCGTCCCAGCTTGTGCTCCCGGCTGCTGTTTTGGCGCTCCCACCACTTCCCGCACTTCCCCCTGACCAGTCCGCAAGGCTCCGGATCGCATCAGCGCCCTGGACCGAGCTGTCTGCCAACAAATCCCTGAAAAATGGTGCCGTTATGTCGACAACCGTCGCGGGAGGTTGCAATTGTCTCCGCTGCGACTGAGACTGAACCCACCTTCCCAGTGTGATCTGAATCAGCGGCATTGAGCGCTGCTAATCCAGCCTCACACTCGGGTGTTAATGGTACACGCGGTTCCTCCACCCCTGCCTCGGATATAATCGTTGGCACAGTGTTCACTACCTTGGCAGAAAACATGGATTTAACCGAACGCCAATTGAGAGCTGGAGGTTTGGATGTGCGTTTAGGCTGCACACCATTAACGACGGTGAGAAGATGAATAAAATTGATCACATACCAATTTACCAGCGGCGCCTGCTTCACGTTGGAGATGCTGATAGATCTTGGTCTGGTTGACGATGCTAGAAGCATCTTGCGTGGCACGATCCCGCGAATCGATCCGTGTGAACCGCGAGACAGTGCGTTCTTCAGGCATTGAGTTTCCGAGAATAGAAAAAAATTTAATGGCCACAAACTTGAGGGAAGGAATCAGCGAGGAATACGCGAGGAAAATGACTACTATACTGCGAGGACAGCCGATTCCGGCAAATCAGCCAAAGTCTGCCAGTATTGCATGGGCTTGGACCAATGTTCAGAGCGTGTACTGAATGGGGGATGCTGTCGTGTGTAAGACTCGAACTGAGACTTGTACGCAGCCATGACCGAAGCGGCTGATGTGTAGCGTGCAAACGCAGGTGCCGCTCGAGAAGCTTGGAGTTCTTTGGCAAGAACTTGGAATAGGAACGTCCCGACCTTCGCCATAACTGGGCATGGAATCGCGAAGATCTTGGTCGGTGATAGCTGAAACAGGAGACGCTGCGGGTAGCGCCACGGATGTGGCAAGTTGGTTGGCCGACAACTTGAACAGTATTGGACTTTTAACGTGTTCTGAGATTTATGTCAGCTCGGAAAAGCGCGATGACGTTGAACACAATACCTGGGTCGAGAAAGAATCCTGAAAGAAAAAGAGCACCACTCGGACCGTGTATCATTTCATCGTAACGTTGATTGACAATTGCCGAAACCTCATCCCGTACTTGCTGGGGAATTGAGAGTGTGTCGTCATTGGTGAACAAGTCGTGCAGAACCGCGGTAATGGCAACATAAAACTTCCAGATATCACCCACAGTCACCTCGAGACCTTCGAGACATTTGATGGCGCACGCAATGGGCTCGAGGATGCTGCACAACTGTTGGAGCTCGAGGGTGAAGTTCTGGAAGGTACGCATTTGTTTGAACCATGCAAGGCTCGATTTATCCTAGAACCACTGGTTAAGGTATGGATGTGAGGGAGGTGAAGACGATGAGCCTTGTCGGAACTATTGACATCAATTATACCCGTGTCAATAAGCTCGCTGATCCCTGGGATACACCGCAGGAGGGCGTAACCAGCCCAGTACAAGGTACCAAATCGGGTTTTCCCGATGGCTTCGAGTCCTTTATTGATTTCCAAAATCACACGCAGCGCTTTAAGATGGGTCGCTGAATAGGTCGAATGCGAAAAGTATGTGATTGTTGTTCGCGTTTTTCCGATACACTGGTACAATATGAGTGGTGCAAAGGACCCCAAATTGAGACTTACATCCAGGAAATAGTCGATCCGGCAAATGTCCTTGATGGTAAGCGACAGGTGGTGATTCGGGTCAGGAACGATGAGCACGGTGGGAACCTCGAACTGGGCTAGCTCTCTAGCAAGTTTCGTGTTGCCAGTGCTATCACTACCCATGGACGAGAAGCGGTCTCGACCAATCAAGTCCATGACCTGTATGTGTCATCAGCCATATGATTCGTCATTTCGTTAAGAGATTACCCCGAGGATGAGGTTGCAAATATGCTTTCCCGTATGCGAAAAACCCGATGCTTCGTCGCCCTTGATGAGATAAACTTCGCGGTCCGCGGTGGTGACATGAACAGTATAAATTGACTGCTTCCCCTGTGTCGTTCCGCCGTCATACCCAAGGCTCAAGTTGTAATGCTTCTTGAGGTCATTGAGTGCCAAAAGGGTAACTCGTGCGGCCTCCGCAGGAATATAGCTCGACCGAAAGGTTGAAGCAACAACGATCTCATTGTTCGGCTCCAGATGATCGACAAGCGCGCGGAATGCGGGGTTGTTAACGACCTCAGGCGGAATACCAGCAGCGCACAAGAAATTCATAGTGAGGAAATTGGTCTTCTTGACATGTGCCTTCCGAGCGGCGATTTTATTCTCCGAACCTGCCTGTTTGAACTTGGCAAAAGGATCGGGTGTCCCCTCGGTAATTGAAACCTGTGTTCCGAGGGACTGGCCGGCATTCGCTGAGAGCGCGAGATCCCTAAGGGACTGTGAAAGATATTTGCACTCGGATGCATGTGGAAGAATCCGGGTACTGGTGCGCGGGTGAGCCCAGCTCTCGTGACAGCCATCCCCGGTGCAGCGAACCCGTTGTGTTTCTGGATTTTTTTTGCTATGGCAGGGTCGGACAAGTTTGTCGAGCAGGTCGTTTTTCGGGGGGCCACGCGTTCCGGCCGTTCACGTTGGGGGTGGAGGAAGCGGATCATCCTCCAGATCTTCGAATGACCAATTGACCTTGCTCAATATTGAAAGGTTCGTGGAGAGAGGTACGAACGGAAAGAGCCGGGGTTTCGTGCCGGACCGGCCCGGGACAAGACCGAAGCTAATAGATACAACGAGTAGTTGATCTTGCTTCGTGCGTCCTTGTACCAAAGACGCAGCGTCTTGTCCGGGCGCTCTCATCCCCCGTCTTCTCGGTTTTTTCGGGAACCAGCTCCAGGAGTTCACTTCTGTAGCTTTTCGGGACAAAGCCAAGACAAGTCCACACTTGGCGTGTAAAGAGCCGACGACATGGCAACACGCAAGAAAACGACAGCGCCGACTTCTACGGCACGGCGCGTAGAACGCGAAGCCACACAGGAGCCAGGCGCAGAGTTCGACGACGCGTTGGGCGAGCTAGGGATCCAGCCACCGCGCATCACAGCAGCACAAAAAGGAAAAGGCACGGCCGTGGAATCCTCGCCGGCCCCAGCTCCAGAACAAGACGATGGCATGAACCTAGACGATGACGTCGCGCACCAGCGGGACAGGGTTCAACTAGGCACGGCGATCGACGGAGACGACAGCGACGATCCCGCGGAAGCATATGGTGCTGAACACATGGAATCATCCCTAGCGAAGGAAGCCGCGTCCCGCAGTGCGAAGCTCGTGTTCAGATCGCGGCGCCTCAATGACCAGGAGGAGAAAAGAGTTAATGAACACAAGAAGAAACTCGAAAGGGAGCTCGCCGAGAGAATGAAGGCCCACGACGAGGAAACGGAGAGGACCAGAGAGCGCGGGGAGGAACGACTACGCGAGATAGAGAGGGAGTTCGACGACTCACCGCAGGCAGCGACGAGCACCTCAAACCGCGCGTCGGCACCAAAAGCTAGGACACAACCATCTACAGGAGCTCTGAAGCCAGCCGCCGCACCCAAACGCCAGAATGGGTCGACGCCAGGACGGACGACCCCAGGCGCGAAACGCCCGAAGAAGACGCAGATACTAGCGATCACACCGCTGGCGGCGGAAGGTGGCATGGTGGCTGAGGCGGGATCAGTGGCGCGAGCCCCGCCAGCAACATCGAAGCGCGGCGGAGGGCGTAGGGTGTCTTTCAACAAACAACCGGTAACGAGCACGCATGAAGCCAGCTGGGACCTCCAGTCGAGCGTCAGGTCTGTCAGCGGCGAGCTGCAGACAAACTTGGACGCAACACCTACACCATTTCAGCACCGACTGGTATCACCACGTGGAGGAGGCGAGCAGATGACGATATCGCCACCGCTAGCGTTGTTCGAAGACGATTACGACGTCGAGATGGGCGTTTACGTCGTCTCGCAAGAGAAACTCAAGGCATTCCTCAAAAACCGTGCGGGCTCAGTGGCTACATCGCAGGCCGCCCATGCAATCGCTAATCTCACCGCGTCGGGAGGAGGCTCTGTGGAGGATCGAATGCAGGACGATCAAGGCCCACAATTCGAAGGTAAGCCAATATTTCTTAGGGCCGCCGCTACGCAGCGCACAGGGGCGGGACAAGCGTGCCGAGGCAGGGCATGTGCAGTCGTACCGCCAGAGCCATACGCAGGGCACACCGCACACAAAGACCACGCAGTCGTGTGCGGGATAGACTACGCCGTCTGAGGACCAGGCAGTCCTACGTTACGGCCACGCAGCCATTTACCGCATACAAGCACAATACAGTGCTGACGATGCCCGTACAGATGCAGTAGCGCTGTCGTCATTCCCCAAATCTATGCTCAGCAAAGCGGCGCCGGTGGTCATCCAAGCGCAAGGCAGTGCGGACGTGGCCGCGAAGCGCCCACCAGCGAAAGCCGGGGTCCCATTTGCGAAACGCGTCCTACCGGTCTCGACGACGGCTACTCCCAAGCACGTACGCCTTAACATGGCTGGAGGCTGGAAGAAAATGATTCCCATGACCGACCTCACACCGGCGATGTGTTCGTCGACCAATAAGACGCGCGACACGAAGGAGGACCGCCATATGGTCGCCCGAGACGGCGCGATCATCTGGACGGAAACGGAGCAAGCGGACATGTCGGGAGACAAGCGCATGGGCGCTGCAGATTTTCTGCTGGCGGCGGATAACCTCGTGAAAGCAGTGCGAGATTTTTACGTCCCACGGAAACAAGCGGACATACTAGCAAGGAATCTGGTACTCCACTTCGCAGCGCTCAAGGCGAGGCCGGAATTCGCAAAACCAGATCTGTTCCCCCGCATAGCAGCATACAACACAGAGATTTTGGGTGCATTCGTCTCGGCAGCACCAGACGACCGCTTTGACGTCTCCGACTGGCAGCTGGAGGTTTGACTGTACGTCGGTGAAAGTGCGCGCGACGACATGGTCAAGAACTCCTTTCGTGCCGGGGGCGCTGCTGCCCAGAATCAGCAGCTGCAACAACGAGCGCCACCGCAGCAGCCACAGCAACAGTTTCAGCGCGGCGTCGCGGGCGGTGGAGGCGGCGGAGCGGGTGCAGCGGGTGCAGGCGCCCCGCGACTGAGGCTCAGATGCTACGCGTGCGGCAGCCGTACACACGTCTTCAAGGACTGCGACGGCACACCAACGTGGCTCATCAAACGGGCAGGCCAGCGCTTCTTCGAAGCGCCGAACAACATCCGTGCATGCTGGAACGCGAACTCAGTCGGTTGCCCCAATCCGGCCAAACGGAGTGTCCGCCCGTGCAACTACACCCACTGCTGCATGCTCTGCGGCGCAGGGTCCGGACTCCCTGGATCCGCGGCTGCGGGACATTCTGCGCAATCGTGCACGCAAGTCTGAATTGTTCCCGATTGTCACGCCACTCAAAGCAGACAACTGGGAGCGGCGGATCAAGGAGGCAGGGCTTGAGGAGGCATACGGCGACATCCCAAATGGCATACGTTACGGTTTCTCACACGGTCTTGACAGAGCGCAGGCAGCGCGAACGACGTATATCCCGACAATTTGAAGTCGGCATTGGAACACCCCGAGGTGATCTCGGCGTATTTGGAGAAAGAACAGGTGCTTGGCCGCATATCGGAGGCGTACGACCCCGAATTTCTTGAGTCACAGATCGGACCTTTCCGCTGCTCACCCGTCGGCTGCATACAGAAAGACGCACCGCACGGCAAGTGGCGGATGTTTAACCACCACAGTTTCCCTTACGACGACCCCGATATCGCGTCGGTAAATTCCCAAATCAACAAAGATGATTTCCCGTGCGACTGGGGATCATTCGCACAGTGTTATTTAATCATAGCCCGAGCCAAAGCCGGCACACAGGCGCGTAACCGAGTACAGCGCGGAATAGCCAGCGGCTAACAATACTTTACAGGCATCAGTCTTCGACGTCAAGAGCGCCTTTCGACTCGTACCGTCCCTCCCCGAGGACCGGCCCCAACTCATGATCTCGTGGGAAGGGAAGGTCAGGTTCGACAACACATTCAGCTTTGGAGCGCGCCCAGCACCAGGCGTATTTGGTCGTCTCGCAGACCTCCTCGTCCACCTCCTCAAGCTCATGTCAATCGAGGAAATCCTGAAGTGGGTCGACGACTTCGTATTTTTCCGCTCGCCGTGCGGGGGCAGCGAAGGACGCTTCGTCTACAAGTACGACGAGAAGGTCTTCTTCGAACTGGGCGACGAGCTGGGGTGGATTTGGGAACCCACCAAGCATACGCCCTTCAGTCAATGGTTTACCCACATCGGCTTCGACTGGGACCTGAACGAGAAGACAGTTTCGCTACCCGAGGCGAAGCGCGTCAAGTATCTCGCAAAACTAGATCCATGGTTGGAGGGTGCGTCTGTCACGCGGAAAGCAACCGAAGACATTGTTGGCACGCTGAACCATTGCACCTACGTGGTCCCACCAGGCCGTTCCCGCCTCGTTTCACTATATCGTCTTACAGCGCTATTCAACTGGACGCGCAGCCCTTACGTCAAGCTGAAAGTGGAACAGGATGTCGCGAAGGACATTGACTGGTGGCGACGGGAGCTATCAGCGCCAAAGGTAGTCCTCCAGATACGCGAGCTGCCGCCGATGCAAGAGGACGAGATATTTGTGGACGCATCCACAAGTTGGGGCATCGGCTTGACGTACCACGGGAAATGGCTAGCGTGGAAATACAAGGATGGCTGGTTCTCGGAAGGGAGATGCATCGGTTGGGGAGAGATGGTGGCCATCGAACTCGCGCTTCGGACGCTCGTGGCATCGAAGGTGTCGAACGCGCACCTCCATCTCAGATCGGACAACCAGGGCGTGATCGGGGCGCTGGCGGCAGGGAAGTCGTACAATGCACAGGAGAACGCCATCCTCCAACAAATCCTACGATTCTACCACGAACACGAGATATGGTTCACAATCACGTACATTCCATCCAAGGAGAACCCAGCAGATCCGATGTCGCGAGGAGAGTTTCCGTCGAAGCGGCAATTAATTGGTAGCCCACCAAAAATTCCATTCCATTTACATCCCTTCATAAACCATAGCATACAGTCGAAGGACTTAACATACTAGAATTTCTTGTACTGTCGTACCGCAATCAACATTATTTCTTGGACAAACGGATGATCACATGATGACAGCCAACTCAGTAACATATCGCGACGATGCCCGTTAACGCAACAACAAGGGCGGCCGTGAGGCGAGTCTTACAACGCAGAGCAATACAAGCTCAGGCAACACAACCGGTCCACGGCAGGCGCACGAGCTCAAGAGGAACACACAGCGTCCCGCTGACAGCAGAGGCGAAGGCGAAAATACAGTACGCTCTGGAGCATGCTTGGGCCGATTCAACCATCGAGAAATACAGTCAGAGCCTGGAGGCCTACCACCGCTTTTGCGACAAGCAAGTGATCCCGGCGTCGTTCCGACTACCAGCAAGCGAGGAGTTGCTCTGCGCCTTCGCGGCGTCGCGGGTAGGCGAGGTAGCAGGCGGCACAGCGAGGAGCGCAGCCGCAGCGGTGAAGGCATGGCACATCATACACGACGCACCATGGAAGGGTGGACTACGCCTGCGCTATACATTGAAAGGCGTGGAGAAACTCGCACCGACTAGCTCAACGCGCGAGGAACGGCCACCAGTAACGAAGGATATGATCAATCAACTCGAGAAGGAGCTTGACCTATCCAACCCGGAGGACGCGGCGGTGTTCGCGGCAGCATGCTGCGCGTTCTGGGGCCAGATACGACTGGGCGAGATCTTGTCCGACACGCAGGGAGCATTCGTCGAAGGCAGCATACCGCTGGGCTCAGACTTCGGTCCACCAGCGACACCAGCAGGCACGCGAGTTCTAAGGCTTCCGTGGACGAAAACGAAGGGTGCCAAAGGCGATAATTCTATTCTGTGCCGCCAGAACTCGGCTACTGACCCGGTCAACGCCACCATGAACCACGTCTCGGTTAACGACATCCCGCCCAACCAACCACTTTTCTCGTACCGTAACGACAAAGGACGACTTGTTTGCCTATCGCGTCGCAAGTTCCTGCAGAGGTGCAACAACGTATGGAAGAAATACGGGGTCCCATCGATAACGGGCCACAGCTTTCGTATAGGGGGTACAACGCATCTACTCATCGCGGGGGTCAATCCAGACGTCGTACAAGCAATGGGCAGATGGAATTCAGATGCGTTCTTAGTCTACTGGCGGCGTTTGGACATTTTAGCACCATTACATGCTGAATTTCTAGATTTGTAACACATATATGGAATTCTACGTGGTGTAAATGTTTTTCCCTCCTCACCGGAGGCTCGCGTGTGGGTTTCCGCGGCGCGCGCGCGGGGGCGGGCCTTCGGCTCGTCGGTTGGGTTCGCCCAATGCGCGCCCGCTTGCCCGAACGTGGCGGTCTCCGAAAAAGAGCCCGCCCGTCCGGTCCCCCCACACACTGGCAGATCTTTCATGAAAGAAAGATCGTATAGTACTCACCTTCCACGAGGTCCGACAAGCGCGAAATGAAAGGTTCGTGGAGAGAGGTACAAACGGAAAGAGCCGGGGTTTCGTGCCGGACCGGCCCGGGACAAGACCGAAGCTAATAGATACAACGAGTAGTTGATCTTGCTTCGTGCGTCCTTGTACCAAAGACGCAGCGTCTTGTCCGGGCGCTCTCATCCCCCGTCTTCTCGGTCCCACCCACCCATCGCCGGTTGAGTCAGTCATTTCTTTCCTTCCGTTTTTGTTTGGTCTGCCAGGGGCGTGCGTTGGGTTCGCCCAACGCGCGCCCGCTTGCCCGAACGTGGCGGTCTCCGAAAAAGAGCCCGCCCGTCCGGTCCCCCCACACACTGGCAGATCTTTCATGAAAGAAAGATCGTATAGTACTCACCTTCCACGAGGTCCGACAAGCGCGAAACATCAGCAAATGTGGCAAAAAACATGTTCGCATCTATCGCTGCACGTACTGCTCCCTGCTCTGTCTTCTTTTTTGCTGTGGCGGTTTGCTCCTTCTCCGCCTGCTTCCTCGCTTTCTCGTCTTTCTTCTGCTTCTTCCTGGCTTGCTCCTCTACTGCCTTATCTTCCAACAGCCTCTTCGCCACCGACGTTTTGATTGGGCGTGGCAACTGCAAGAATAAATGGCGCGCGGAATGGATTGACAGAAGAACTCACAGGCTGTCCGGCCTTCTCGATTGCTTCCACGGCAGCTGCAGTGAGGGAATCGACCCACCCTACAAGGATGACATTTGTTCCTGCCCTTCCGGTGATGTGATGGCGAAGCACAGATACGACTTCCTCTAATGGTGGGCCACGGGATTTGAATTGAATGACGACATCTTCGCCTGCAGAAGTACGCCGAGAACCGAAGGATACCTCCAGCGAGTGACTGACCACACTTTGGACAGAGCCAAAATCTTTTGCTTCTTCTGGATCCGGGATGTAACCGATGAAGTCGTGGGCATTACCGGAGGGAATATCGTCGGGTAAGGCTTTTAGAAGGCGGAATAGATGCTTGAGTTCCTCGTCGTAGTAGGTAACCCCAGTGCCGGACATATTCCTCACGAAGGTAAGTAGTGGCGGAACGAGTCGAGACGACGAAAAGATCGTGGTCGGACGACTCGAAAAATGTTTTCTTGTTGGCTGATTGCCGGCGGTCCGGGTTACCGGAAATTTAAAAACAGGTGATTCTGCCCGACCATTAAAAAACCGGGTTTATAAACACCGGTTTATAAACCGGTTTACAAACCAGCATTATATACATGCCCCTAGTTCGTTTCTCCTGCTTGCAACCCCTGCGACGTTTCCTCTCCTAGGCAGGCTCCTAAAGTGGACGTCCGGTATGCAGCCAGGTGAAAGACGATCACCACTGATTCCAGCTGTGGCCACTCTGACCAATCCTGTTTGGAAAAGTTGACGCCTTCGCTTTGCTAAGAGATGGAGAGCCAAAAAGACCTGCCGGTGGAGTCCAAGGCGAGAAATTACGGAATGACGCTATCCTCCTCAAGAAATTGAACTCGGCGCTCACATCTTTCACCGACGCGCTCGGAGATGTTGCGTCTCAAAACGAGGTGATACTCTTCTCACCATTGACTTTGTCAGTCTCGCTTCATTCTGTTCAGCGCATCGCAGCACAGTTAGAGCAAACAGAAGCGCTCTTGAACAAGTATGTTGCTATCCTATCAGGATCCGAGCAGTTTGCCCGCTTGATTCTCGACGATCAGTGGGAAGGTGGTGAGGCCGTGAGTGCCCCTCTACTTATGATATGTCACCTACAATGATATATTCTTGCCAGGACGAAACATTCATCACCCAGGAACAGAGAGAAGCCGAAGAGGAAGCCCGCAAGCTCGAGGCAGAACGGGCGCGCCGCGAACAGGAACGGTTACAAGAACCGAAGCACAAGAAAGAAACCGCAGCTAGAGGTGGTGTTCGGGGTGTGAGAGGCACTCGGGCGTCCATGCGTGCTACTCGTGGCTGGAGCCGCTGAGGCAAGTTGATTCTGATTAGACTGGAATGCCCGACTGATTATCACTACAGTGGCGGGTAGAACGCCGAACTGGAAAGAAAGTTCAACGGGTGCGTATTGACGGTGGTGGAGAAGGGAAGGAGAGGATCCAGTGGTGCGCTGAGAAGGGGATAATCAGAGATGTGACCCCGGCGTACACATCATAGAATAATGGAGCAGCCGGGCTACCGTACAAATACTGGGCCGAGCTCGCGGCGACGTCTTCCATTCATGTTTCTAAACAACCATCCACACCGCATATTTCCCGCTGGGTAACAGTACTGGCTATATATGCCGTCACGAATTCGGCGCGGCATTCGGACACGATTCCACGGAAATAACCATTGATTCACAGGCCCAGCTGGGGATTTGATACATCATATTGTTCTCGAGGAGAACAACGGCGAGATGTATCCAGGACTCTCGCCAGAAGAGCGGCATGATACATCATCTGAGATTTCATACCGTTTTGGGTATTTTCCGCGTGCGCGTGCCCGCTCGCCGTTGCCCGCCGCCTGTTGGCACGTGGCGGTGCTTGCCCCGCCCTTCCTATAATGGCAGTTGCGCCCTGTCGCGTATTCACTCAATTTGAGCATATGGGACCCTGAACAACATCATACATGTAGGAGGGCTCAACTTTGAGTTGTGAGCCAGAAACAGACCTACCGCCTTTCGAAATCTAAAGGCAATAGGGTCACGCATTCCAAAATATGAACCAGTAATTGCCCTCTGGAAAGGGCCATACTGCCTCTGAGCGGGATCTGAATGGCTGGAAATGTTCGCCATGATCAGGGCCATCCATTCATGGGGCGCGCGCCTACCGCGGCGGACTCTAAACAGTCTGCAGGGTCACGCGTTTCAAAATATGAAACAGTCATTGCTCTCTGAAACATCGATGCAAAGGCTACAACAAGCTATTCGACTTTTTTTGGCCTCTCCCGAGCGTATGGTGAGGTAGTTGACTGTATTCATATTTTATGGTATTGTGTATCTCAAGCTTAAGGAATCAAGGCTATCAAGATACGGCCCTGACCTCCATCCCAACGTCGGCTGTCTCTGGCCGGAGTTCATCGAATGCCAAATCCAACGTCTTAGCAGAGTGCCTTCTGCTCCCGGGCACCAAAGTGTCACTATCTCCCATATCCGAACCTTGGTGCATGCTCCTCAAATGTTCTGCAACAGCAATCCGAAGGGCACGCAGCTTGGAGGCTTTATTCTTCAGCCGATAGTTCCGCGAGGAATCACTGTCATGCCAGGGCTCCGAAGTGTCCGATGTTTGTCTAGTTGTTCATGAATTTCTTTCACTTTGAGCTTGCTGATTTCATCCTCAGTGAGTATGAGACCACTCAGATGAGACGCGGTTTGGGGACATTTCGTTCCGATATTTTCGACTGTCGGCAAGCCCAACATCTGACCCAATTTCAGCAAAAATAACTCAAACCAGCACGAACGTCCTACAGTCAACTGAGACAGGATCTCGAAAATGAAAGCGGAGAGGTCATTGCTGTTGCATGTGGTCCAGGCCTTCTTGGTGTCACGCACAACCGCTATCGACTCGCTGAGTTCACGTATGGAGGGGAATAACTTTAGTGGATTAGCGCCGCTTAAGTTGGAACTGAATACAAGTACCTTCCGCAGGCGCCCAGTGACAGCTGTCCCAACAATGCTGTTTAAGATCTAATATCTTCAGTCATTTTCATAATAGAGAAAAGGGAAAACTCACTCTGGAGATCAAAAACTCGGTCAAGAAATCGCCGTGAAATGCCTTTTGAAATCATCAACACAAGTCCCGGCCGGTTTAGCAGAAGCATACCAACACTGCGATGTTACTTCTCAAGATGTCGTATATTTCACGTTCATCCACATTCATCCAGGCCACACGTGTCGACTCTATGCGACTAACGTCGGCGAGCAACGCACTCAAAGAGGGCAAGAGCTTGGGCAGATATAAATACATCAGACTGGGTATGATACAAGGGGGAGGATATCACTACTGATAATGTAAATATCAGTTGCTCAGTGCCATTGGGGACTAGGCTCGGAGGCCGGAGTGGACTGAGAGCGGGGCTTGTGGAGAAAATTTCCATATCTTGTTGTTCTGCTTTCAATTTTCTAAATTTCACCTGCTTTACTTATGGTGGTCCGGAGTCCGGACTACCCTCCCTCTCGAACGCGGCAATAACTGTCAGGCAGGGTGCCGAAGGAAAGTGCGGGACCCAAGAGCTGAGCGCCTCATGGTGATCGAGAGCCCACCAAGGAAGAGATTGAGCTCGCCTACGGCAAGAAGGAGATGGACGATGCGCTGATTTTGCACTACAAGTCCGACCAGCTCTCGCGGAACATCAAGGCCATGTTTAAAAAGCAGGCAGAGATGGCAGAGGTATCTCGCTTGATTATACTGGTCGAACGTCGCTCATTATTTGTAGGAGCAATGGGACTCGGAACATTTCGAAGACGAGATACTATCAGCCTTCGTCGCCCAAGTTTACACGCCGATACAATTCGAACCTTGATGTTTGTGAAGGTGGGATTACGGGTCGCTCGTGCGGAGCTCAACAACGATGGCAGCCATGTTGGTGTCTTCGAAGAGTGAAATTAAATAGGTCTCAGCCGCCTCTTGTAGCGCCATCACTGCAGATGACTGGAAACGCAGCTCTTGCTGATGACTTAATTCAGGATGCATTTGAATATTTGTGGTTTAGATATGTACCTTGAAGTCCTGAGCAATCTCCTGAACGAGACGTTGGAAAGGAAGTTTCCGAATCAGGAGATTAGTGGATTTCTGATAGCGCCGTATCTCGCGGAGGGCAACGGTGCCTGGCCGGAACCTGTGAGGTTTTTTGACACCCCCTTGTGCCCGGGCCTGGACGGAGAGGTTATCTCACGTCCGAGTCGACGGTCGAATGAACTTTGTCTTACCTCCTTGCTAGCTCCTACCTTTAAAATATTCCGTGATCCCGTGTACGCCCGTGAGAAGGGATGTATACGCAATATAGGTCACTGGCATGCGGCAAATGTGTAAAACGGCATATCTCAAAAGGTGCCGAATTTATCCTCATTTTTTTGGTCTTTTTTTTCGGGACGCTGCCGAAACCCATACGCTGCCGTTACCCATACCTTTTAGTCTCCCTAGTCAGACCAATATACACGTGTTCTTTTTCTTTGAGAGAGTGAGGTGGGAAAAATACATACCTATATAGCGCCCAGCGGAGCATCGTGGGAGCACAGATTACGGAGAAAAGCCCCTGAGTTGCGTATGTAACTGCTCCGCCGTTTTTTCATTCTTTCTAGAATAATAAACGAGCGATTGGCGCCCAAAGGGGCATCAGGCTTCTAAGTTTTGCCCCACATGGTTGAACACTGGTCTGCATTCTGATTGATCGCACATATATAATATATAACAAGCGGCCGTCGGCCGCCTCGCGGCCTCGCATCCCGGTGAAATCGGTTGGATGTCTAAATCGAGAATTTTGAATTGAGCAGAAGTAACACCCAAGCAACAACACTTGAACCGAGCGTTCGAACCAATATTATATAGTATACAGAGTACCCTCATCGACTTTTGTTCAGAGAGAAAGCACACAGGCACGGGCTTTCAGGCTAAACAGGATGATACGTTGTGCGAAGAATTTGTTGAAATGACTTGCTGAATATTTGGCCCATTTTCGGCCATCTATCAGTTTCCTAATTGTTTGTGCTGACTGGAATGGGTGACACATCGGCAAGATTTGCTCTTAGCACTCCAAGCATGTGTTGAAACAATTTTCTTGGCCATCTGAGGCAAAATCACGTGCAATCAAATTAATCCATTTATCAAGCACATATCCTCTGATTTCAAAGCCGACTGTCCTGAGACCAACACGAGACGAGTCACTGGATGAGCGGGACGAATTACCGATCCACGGCTTTCGAATATTCGCTTCTGAAGAACAACTGAATCAGAAATCCAATCGAGAATGACGAAGAAGTCAAGTCAAAGACATTCACAAGCTGGTATTCACTGATCAGAAAGGGAAAGGAAATACGCCGACAAAGCTGGGAGGTCGTTTGAGCCTGCATCCGTATATCCTTGGCGGCGAGCACCGTTAAATTTGAGCGCAATGGCGTTGCCATACCACGGTTTTGGCGCGGCTCCCGAAGTTATGTAGTAAATCGAACAATTGATAGGTGATCCTCTCGTGAAGGCGGTAGCCGAGTAAAAGATGTGAAGAGGGAAATGCAGAGGTTCGCCGTTCAAGCCCAGAGAGAGGACAATGTTATGGGGCTGCACCTCGAAGTACCGCTGCAGCAACGGAAGTGGACAGACAGCGTGTGAGGGGGGCTCGGGCGGGCTGACGGTGGAGATTTTCGGTTGTTCTGGGCGAAGTAAGCGCAAGTGCAGTGTAGATCGATACGACGCACCTTCATCAGCTAAAAACAATATGGCCTCCACGGAAAGATACTGGGGCTCTGCTGGGGGCGGCATCGTGATCATGTTGCAACGATATGCTAGTGCAGGGTAGTCTGTTGTTAAGCGCGGGGTCCCGATTGGGGTAAGTGCTTGTTATATAATCAGCACAGCCACACTGTTCTTTGGAAGACGACCGCGAAACTAGCATCAATATTTTCGAGAACTTCTTGCATACAGAATGTTTTGTTCACCACTTAAAAGCTCCTTCAATTTATTTGAACTTTTAGAGTGCTGTTCGAGGCTCGAAGTGCAACACAATTGATAGTCACATGTCATGCTTCGGCGCTTCATCCATCTGGATTCTGAGCTCTAGATAAAAAATCTGAACAGGCAGGAACATTTAGTGCACTAATATAGATTCATCTGCACCAAAAACCAGTTTAATTATCTATCCTGTAGGCACAAAACATCGAAAAC
Organism: Mycena olivaceomarginata; assembly: GCA_029378375.1. NCBI lineage: Eukaryota > Fungi > Basidiomycota > Agaricomycetes > Agaricales > Mycenaceae > Mycena > Mycena olivaceomarginata. Next base: position 64,916 of record JARKIC010001129.1, on the reverse strand, counting down.
CGGCGGCGTGGCTGTGCAGATTATGTAACAAGGTTTTACCCTGATCGGACCCCCGCGCTTACCAACAGACTTCAATATATCGAGGTACAAGATCAGGTAATATTGAAGTGTCTGTCTGCGAGAGACTAAGTGCAGGGTGACATTCTTTACGGTGGTTCTTCCAGTCCTGTAGGTAAGTGCACAAACAATGAGACTTGACACGTCAATAAATGAATGGAGAAACCTACTCCATGGGAGTGGCCACCTCTTGGAATTCAGCACATTGTCACCTTCGATGCCCTCCATACCCCCGATCTCCACATAAACCTCATCTCGGTTTCGCGTCTTGACGAGAAGGGTTTCTCTGTCGAATTCAACAGTGGGAAAGCTACTTTCAAAACTCTGAGTGGCATACCTTTCATGGAGGGACTTCTTGTCGATGGGATGTATCGGCTGGATTTTGATAAAGCCGGTGTGACTGTTGCCGCGGCGAGGTCGAGGGACATGCCCGCCAGCAGAGGGACGTGGCACCGACGTCTCGGACACATCGGCTTGACTGGTTTGGACGCGTTGATCTCGGGTCAGCATGTCAACGGCCTGAGCATGCTCGGAGGAGATGTTGATGGCTTATGTGAAGACTGCTTGTACGGGAAACAGACGAGACGTCCGTTTGACGGTGTGCATGAGGTGGAGCACGAGGTGGGGGAGCGGGTGTACATGGATCTGTGGGGACCGGCACCAACGACAGGTATTGGTGGAGCAGTCTATCTCTTCCATATCGTTGATGGCCATACGGGTAGGCCGTGGGTGTTCTTCTTGTCGCGCAAAACAGCGGAAGAGTCGCTCGCCGCCTTTGTGCAGTTCAAAGCTGAACTCGAGACACAGACTGGCAAGGTTCTGAAGAGAATTCGCGTGGATGGGGGTCGAGAGTGGATTAATCACCTTTGGAATGATTTCTGTCGTAAGGCAGGGATTGTTGTTGAGGTCACCACTCCGCATTCATCCTCTCAGAACGGCGTCGCTGAGCGGGGCATTCGCACGACCGTGGAAATTGGCCGCTGTCTGTTTTCAGATTCTGGATTACCGAAATCTTTGTGGCCGACGGCGTTCAGAACAGCTGCTTACCTCCAGTGGTTCCACCCGAAGCGACGAATTGGCGGTAAGACTCCCTGGGAGGTGTACCATGGGTCTCCACCCGACATTGCTCACCTGCGCACGTACGGGTCGACGGCGTATGCCAAGATTGTCCCGATTGAGGCAGCCGGCGGTAAACTTGACAGCCGTACCGTTAAGGCCGTGATGGTTGGCTATAACGGTTCCGCGGGTTACCGGTTGTGGAATGCTGCCACGCGCAAAATCTTCGACTCGCGCGACGTTGTCTTCGACGAGGGAATTGGGCATTGGAGTCGTTCTCCAGCAGGGGGAGATGTGGAGTTAGCTGGAGATGAACAGCCGCATGTTCCGGTTGATTTGAACTTACCTCTTGCTGACAACTCCGCCCCCTTGCCTGCAGACACAGTTGAGCCTTCTGCTGCTGCTCTCCCCAGCCTTCCTGTCGATATCCCTGCCGCTCCCGCCGATCCTGATCATCCTCGTCGCTCGACTCGCCCCCATGCACCCTCGAAAGCTATCCAGGCTGCTCGTGACACTGTTCTTGACGAGGCCGCCGCGAAAGCTGCGGGTCTTGACTGGGCTACAGGACGCAAGAAACCCAACATGGCCGCCCGCGCCCGAGCAGCTGCTGCTCTCAACATTTCTACTTCTTTGGTGCCCAAGAACTTTCGGGAAGCTATGCAGCAACCTGAAGTTTGGATGGCACCGATGGAGAAGGAGTATGGGCAGCTCGTGGGTCTTGAGGTTTGGGAGCTTGTTGAACCTCCTCCTGGGGAGGTCATCAAATGGAAGGCACGGCTCGTCACGCGCGGTTTCCAGCAGATCCCCGGTGTTGATTTCTTCGAGACCTACGCCGGTGTTGTCCGCTACGAGTCTCTTCGGATGCTCTGGGCCATATGCGTCAACGAGCCTGGGTGGGTTATGTGGGCGATGGACGTTGTCTCCGCCTATCTCAACTCCGAGATGAAGGAGGTGGTGTACATGTCTCAGCCAGAGGGTTTCGTCGTGCCGGGCCAAGAGGGAAACGTCTGCTTGATGAAGCGATCCCTCTACGGCATGATGCAGTCTGGGCGTAATTGGGCAGAGCACCTTGAGTCTTCCCTTTCCGCGCTTGAATGGATTCGTTCGCGCGCTGACCCGTCCATCCGCATCAGAACTTCCCCTGCTGGAATCTCGATCATTGGGGTCTATACCGACGACGTGGATGGGATTTCGTCGACACAGGAAACCGCGTCCGAGGCCCAGGCGGGTATCAAGTCAATTTACGAGGTGACTGATGTACCCCGGACCGCAACTTCGCTTGGCATGACCATCAAGTATGACGAGGGCGCGGGCACGATTTCGATTTCCTCGCGCCCTTACCTCGAGCGTGTTCTGGAGCGCTATGGCATGTCGGACTGCAACCCCAAATCCACCCCGCTACCTGTTGGCGTCGAGCTGTCATCTTCCCAATGCCCTTCCTCGCCTGCGGATGTCGCTTTTATGGCGGACAAGCCGTACCGCGAGGCTGTTGGATCCATCCAGCATGCAGCGAATACCACACGCCCTGACATCGCCTACTCCGTCAACCGTCTCGCTGCTTTCCTTCAGAACCCTGGCCCGGCGCACTGGAAAGCGGTACAGCACCTGCTTGCGTACCTCAGCGCCACACTCGACTACAAAATCACTTACCGTCGCGGAATCGAGACTGGCATTCGCCCACTTGGTTGGGTCGATGCCGACTACGCAGCTGACTTGGACACCCGTCGTTCGACATCTGGGGAAGTCTTCATGATGTCGGGTGGTCCGGTATCTTGGTCGTCGAAGAAGCAGGCAACGGTTGCGCTGTCCACGACAGAGGCGGAATATGTCGCGCTCACACGCAGCTCTAAACAGGCGATGTGGATGTACAGTTTCCTTGAGGAGCTGTGCATGCCTCAGGACCGCCCCGCTGTGCTCTACGGCGATAATTTGGGTGCCGCTGCACTTGCTCGGGACGCGAAAGGCCACGCGCGCGTGAAACACATCGACATCCGCGAGCACTACATCCGCGAGCGCATCGTGGCTGGGGATATCGAGATCCAGCATGTCGCTTCGGCTGACAACCTCGCCGACATCTTCACCAAGATCCTTCCTCGTGAAGCCCACCTCTCCATTGTCTGTGCTCTTGGCTTGACTGAATAAACGAATGGGCATTCAACTTGAGGGGGAGTTTCTGTTCCCTCTCGAATATTTACAACGGTCACTTCCATCATGATTATTGCGGTTGTACTTTTACTGATACTTTACGGCTCGTTCTCGCCAGGGGGAGTGTTAGAGTCTAGGCTCGACGCGCCTTCCCTTTTGATTTCCAACTCACTCCGTCCTATTGGCTACAGCTCTTGTTCAACTTCCGCATTGTCTCCCATATGTAGATATCCATCTACAGCTTCTTTACAGCTTCTTTACAGCTTTGTTTACTTATTTAAAGACTCACTTCCTCGAGACGTACCTCAGCCGTTCACCTCTCGTGTGCACGTCTGAGGTATGTCTCTCCGTATACTTATTTATTCCGTTACTTATTTATATTCTAGTATACTTCTTACAGGTATAATATATAGCCGTTCACCTCTCGTGTGCACGTCTGAGTATACTTCTTACAAGAACTACAACTGATTTAACGTGTACATTCCCAAAGATCAGGTAGAGCCGCGTTATTTAATGGCTATGCCACGCCGCTGGACTGAGCCTTCTGCACCGTCCTTTTGTCCTTCTTTCGTTATTTAAGTGTTCGTCCGACGAACACCGAGTCGGTTGTGGTGTTAGTGCAGGTTTCTGTAGGGCGGCTTCTGTAGAAATGTCCACCGAAAATTGGACTCGGAGTCTCAGGACCCTGCGTGTAAGTTTTTGTGTTGTAAAAACCATTATCTTGTGTGTCCCAGTATAATTCATATTATGTTTGCCTAACACATGCTTTGAAGCGGATGATACACATGTACAGGCTATTGCGGCTTCGGGAGCATTTTAATTAGAGTCGTAAGTCGTAAGTTACTGTTTCAAAAGGAAGAGGAATATCTCCTGTTACAGCTGTATAAATTAAGCATGTCTGAGGCAAGAAGCAATTAAAGATTTGGTGCTGAGAGTCTAACATAACAGCACAATAGAGTGAATTATCTCAATAACATTGATTCTCCTCTGCAATATTTTGGTGTATTTTTGTTTGCCTTTTGTCAATTCTGTCCTTACAGCTATTGGAACCGAGGGTGCGGCGAAATTTCGCCCGTTTTGAGACATTTTCGAAGAATTACCGATAACTTGCTCAGTTCTTGATAAAAACCAGATGAATCTACTCAGCTAATTCATATAGAGAAACATTCATGAAAATACTTCACCCTCTTTATAAATTAAGCTGTCTGTCTGTCCGAAGCCTTTTCAATCTCCGCTGTCTTGCAGATGGGGTAAGATTGAGATGATGCAACTGATGATGTGGACGGCGAATTTTGACAGCGGAGATTGAAAAGGCTTCGGACAGACAGACAGCTATATTGAAATATTGAAGGATGTGGGAAATCAAGTAGCGATAAATGATGTCTAACATGGTCCATACATGTTCAGTGGAAATGATATTTCCAGACATTGTAGTCAAATACAGTTAAAAACTTGTGATATAGCTAGATTTTGCATACCTACTTGAAAATGCTTTATATCACATCAGAACCGTAGGCTGTTCAGAGTGTTGGGTCAATATTAGGTGTTGTGAAGCCAAGCTCATTTACGGAGGACCGGGAAGCTAGCCTAAGCGGATTAGCAGAGGAGAACAGTGCTCGATCTGGTCAACAGCGTACACTCACAAAGGCCCTGTATAAAGTGGCCTTAAAGTTGTTGGTTTTGCCTCGCTCAAATCGCGCCGCGGTGTGGGCAGTCGCGGACAAGCAAAGACGACAACAATGTTCGACCATGCTTTTTGACTCCGGAAATCATCGGAACCGAAAGATCTTCTCAGAGGCTGTCTAACTGTACCCAAACGAAGTCATTTCGGCATTTATTGAGTTGAGGGTCCAGAGGGATGGACATCGGAGCCCGTACCTGCTTACCGGGACGCCGTACCCGCCGAGCCCGACCATTAATTATATCCCACACTACCCTCTACATTATCTATGGATCCCTTCCGCATTACATTCTCCCCATGTCTACTGCATCTTACTTTTATCCTCCGACATTTCCCCCCTTCCTCCCCGATCTCGCCACTTCGAACATTATATACACTTATATATCACCCCCTCAGTTTACTTCCATTTCACATTAATTTTCTACATTTGCCCACAGAGCCTTTCCCTTGAGCGTCCGAGCCATGCTCCGCTTCTCTGCGTGTCCGAGCCTCGCTCCGCAGCCCGCATGTTCGAGCCCTGCTCCGCACTCGTCTTCGCCCCGTAGTTTGCCTGGCCCGCCCTGCCCGTTCCACGCACCGTCCGGATACCAGACAACATACAGCACACCTCTACGCCGCGTCTGGTACGTAGAAATTAGAATAGACAGATACCGTGTACCATAGCCGCTTGCCGCCAAAAGAAAGGTCTGGAACCCAATCTACTACCGGCTCTGCCTGCCATACAGCTAAACAGAGTAGATTGAACATGTAAATGGTAATTATGGATTAATGTACTCCCCTAAAATACTTCAGACGCGAAAGGAACAATTGAGAAATGCATACGTACGGAGAATCGCGCCGCAAAATGGTGAGCAAGCGCTTACACGTGACCCTGTCAGTGGGATCAACGATGGTGACAAACACCAACATACTGCAGGTGGTCCATCTTTGATTGGGGGAGCTTGCGACCCCGATCTATCATTGTCAAGGTGGTCCGATTTGCGTGTCACGTGGAAAAACGGCGTCTTTGGGTTTGTTTACTACTGTACCATTTCGACCAAGTGTTCATTAATTTTGGATTTTTTATACACCGAGATGGCCGAAAAATTTTCTTTTGAATTGTGTCGATTTTTAAAGGCCTCAGAAAAACCCGGTGTTACGCGTTACTTGAACACTTGGTCGAAACGAGTTGATTCGCACGACGGCGCTGCCAAGCCCGCCCAGCTCAACCCCTCCCCAGACATGTCACGTGACCCGTCCATTTCGGGAAACATTCTTCTTCGCAAGTCGTTTAAAATATAGCAAGCGTATAGATGAATTTTGTATGCGTGTACGCATGGAATAGTATATGGAGAACATTAATTCACGCTCTATCAGTCCAAAAATGCGTTATTTAAGCAGAGAAACACCCGGCTTTAGCCTGCTGTCTCCGGTACTCCGATAACTCTCTCTGGTGAAGTGGTTAATGGTCCGGAGCAGCGTCAATCACATCTGATTAGACGGGCAAGGTTCCTTGGTTCGATTTTCACCGCTGCCAATTTTTTTTGCCTCCCCAGGAGCGAAGGACTTTTAACTTCCCGCCGCCACCGGCCTCACCACGCCCATGTGCCAAATAACATGTAAAATTTTGCTCCTCTGAGTTTTCTCCCCGACGCGATGGATCTCAGCGACGCGCCAGCTGCTCCTTTGATATGCTCCCAGTCAAGTGCAAGACAGTCTTACCTCCCAACTATAAATGGGGGTCTTGTGAGTCCTGCCGGGAAAGGGATAAATTTGCCAAGCGCGTCGTTCTTCAGGTTGGCCCACAACTGCCTCAGTCGCGAACGTCGCCAAAAATCGACACGAGGTGTAGGCCCCAAGACGTGAGAACGGTCTACAGCAAATGCGATGTTTTACCGTTCCCGCCCGGCTCTACGCGATCGGGACACTTGAAGGATTGCGAAATTGAAAGCCTTACATGTAGACACATAACGAAATATATTTCTTGCGTTTTTCTCTAAAGACTGCAGTTTGGAAGTAAATACGCCCCTAAACGCGTCGGACGCCTTTGGCTTGTACTAGTACTTGTTATACACCACCAACCCAAATGGATATTGGGCAGATGTCTTCGGCATATGTTAGATTGATGATTAGCTGTTACATCAGGTTGATGTTGAAGTTGAATCTGAATGATGTTTGGGGAGGGCGGTCAGAGAAATGTCTATTGTCCCTCAGTCTGATGTTGGCCTCAAAACATTTTGATATCGCAACTCAGACATTGATAGTATGTTTAACCCAGATCGGGAAAAACAATATATACCAGATATTGCCGTGTATAGGCCCGGATCAGCCCAATATATTACCACTTCACAGGATCTGTCTTGACCTGTCACCCAATTTGGGAAGTAGGCGCTTACATCTTGGCTCGAGCCCCCCATCTCCGCTCCACGGTCCCAAAAATGACGCAAAGCTCGGGTTACTTCCCGTCCATTTGCGTCATTGTGTCCTGTCTCACCGCCACTGGATGTGAAAGGGGCATGGGAGCCGCTTCTGTCACACCGTTTTCATAACATCCGATGCCGGACGGATTGGGGACGCTGCCAATAGTTCTATTGATATCACAAGTCTAAACGGTTGGGCGCCCTTCTTAGACGAGTGCTTTGGCGCCGGGCTCCTGTATCCACCTCAACCTGCTGGTTCTCATCCTCAGAGTCATCTGAGTCATCAACCACCCGCCTCCGCTTGCGACTGCTCTGCCGAGGCACGACAACTTCCTCCTCCAAGTCACCCGTGCCCTGCTCCTCCTCATCCTCTTCATTCTCTGCATTTGGATCTTCTGCTCGCTGGGCCGCTGTTTCAGCCTCTGCCGCTTCACACTTCTTTACTTCAGCTCGTTCCCTTTTCTTCGCAGCCGCTTGTTGTCGCTTTGTGGTTCTGACAGCCTGGGCTTTCAACGACACCTGCTTGTGAAATCCAACACGATCCAGGATGATTGGGGAGAGCTCTTTGAAACGCCGAGGGAGCGCCCGACAGACTCGAACGAAATTGTGGAATACGGATAGATTGAGGATAAAATGATCGTCATCGGTATGTTTGATCAAGTGGGTTTCCCGGCCGGTGGCCTCTCGTTCTTGAAACTCCCGTGCGCTGAAATTCGGTTGACAGTCCCCCATGCGGCAATCATGCTGGACAGAGCACAGATGCTGCAGGGAGATTGTATCGAGGACGATGTACGAGGCTATACCTTGCTCTGTGATCTCGGATCCATGCGGGCGCCGCAAGACAGGCCAGCCGAAGTCAACATGTGGTTCCGACGTGAGGATGAATCGTTCGATGGTCACAAGTGAGCGCGGGCCGATTAAAAGCTCGTGAACTCTTCCAATGATTGTCTTCCCACCAGAATCACGGCAAAAAACCCACGAACCAAGAGGAGCATTGTCTCCGCTATCTGTGCTGGCAGAGGAGCCCTTTTTCCACTGGCTATCAGGCACAGGTGCATTGTTCTCGGTCCAAAATCTTGACGCCACGGTCTCTTCCCATCTGACAGCGGGGTTTTTGCCAGCAGCTTGGGGTTTGATCTTTCCGGGATCAATCTCTGCATGCGGCACCCATCCCAGATGACGCTGGAACACTGGGTCCGCCTGCAGAACCTTCTGTATGGCGCCACCAGCCTGTATCCACTGCTTCGAGGTATGATCTTTCCAATACCCACCGCATAAAACGTGTTTGACCCGGTCCATTGCGGCGAACTTCAAAGATATATCCCGACTTGGCGCCAGTCGGTTGCTGTAAATGGAGCAGAGGCGGAATACTCCGTTATACGCCTCGTAAATCTCGGTCGCAAACCGAATGCTTGGTCCGAATCTTCGGAAGTCATCCGGTAAGTGCGCAAGGAGATGTAGTTTGATTTTCACCAAAATGCGCAAGGGGTCAACAGCGTCGAAGGCATCAAGAAGATTTGCCACCGCAATCTTCAACTGGGCAATGTACTCGTCCATATTATCGATTTCTGGTACCCACAGGCGAGCTCCAAGATCACCGGCAGCTTTAATCAACGCAAACTGCTCCGGAGTGCATATTTTGTGCACATGGAATATAAGGATTTGCGTTAACGTCTTGAAATGCTTTCCAATCAGGTTGTTTCGATACTGGATCATGTATCCGGCCCGCAGCGGAGGTACGGTGAGTCCACCGATGTTGGTTGACTGCAATCGAATGGCCAGCAAGTGTCGATCCGTGTCGGACCACTGACTTGTATTGAGAATGTGCCAGATATATTTCACGACACCCAGCAGAATGGTATGAAGAAGTTCCACTGGTGTATCTTGTGATGGGTCGAGACCGGTGATGTCGAGCAACGGATTAAATTTGTCGCCTGGTTGCTGATCAAGCCAAATCTGAAGCTCGGATGCGATGTCATCTTTCGTGTGTCGCGGCGACTCAAGACGCAGAGCGGTCGCTTTTTTGAGAAGCGCCTCAATCCAATGCTGAGTGATTTTATCCTTCGTTCCTGTACTCCCGCTGAAGGTCCTCGATTCCCTTATCACCATGTCGGGCCATTCGAAGTTGCTTTTCAAGGTTGTCGCGGATTTCTGCAACGTTCCGAGCGGCTCCAGCAAGATGGCATTCGTGGTACAGCTTGTCTGTTTCTTTCTCCTTCTTTGAGCCGCCCCAATGACACTTTCGACAAGGATGATTCGCATTCCCTCCCATATGGGACGCCTCTTCGGATTGTTGAGGATTATCCCCAGTCAATCCGGGTGTGCGTATGATAAATCGACACTTTCTTTTTGTTGCGGCATTGAAGCACTTGACAGGCGCTGTCTCCGTGCACTTCACGTGGTCGCGGAATGTCGCAAACTGTTCAGCCGAAGATGCATGGGGTGAGGTTGAAATATAGTGGATGTGGAATTCTTGCTGAAGCAAGCGTCCAGGAAGACAACCATTTCCGGCGCACATGTTCATGTGCTTGTTATATTGTTTTGACCGGTTTCCAGAAACGTCGTCAGCCCACGGGGAGACCATGATTACAAATAGGTCCTCGTCCTCCTCGACAAGCTCGCGCATCGAATTGGACATTGGTGGGACATCGCGGGCATCCACCCAGCTCAACTCGTTGCCAAACATGGCACGAATACCGTCAAAGTCCTCGTGAAGATCGAGAGCTTTGACAGTTTGCTCAAAACCGTCTTCCAGCCTCCAGCGACCGTCTCCAGTTCGAGTGACAAATGAAACATCAGCTGTAAGTTCGCCGTTTCGAACAATCCAGGTGTGTGGAATGACAAATCTCCCGTCAAGCAGCTGTGCGATTTCCTCGATCCAAAAGCGTTTGTTTCCCCGGGAATACATCGGGGTGAGCTGGGAAGGTGTATATTCCATCCATCGCTCAGCCTGGAACGTTTCGGAAATCGGACCGGTGGTTTCCTCGGGATAAAAGTGCAGGTGCGGAGCAACAAGGGGGTTTGCCATGTCGGCGGCAAGAGTATCTCGGATATCGTTCATATAGAAGATGTTTCCGAGGTGAGAAGTCGATTTCTTTGGTTTGTTGCCGCAGCTTAACTGCAATGTTTTCTGGATCTTTCGAAAGCTTTTCAGGGATGGCACGTTTGCCACACCGAGTTTTGTCGCAAAATGAAGAATGAGGGAAATCTGGTCGCCGGTGAATCGACAGCGAGGTAAGTTGTCCATGATATCGAGGAGCATAATCTGATATGATACATGAGCTCAAAGAAATTCTCGACGATTCAGAAAACACTTACGGTTTTATTGGGATAGGGAAAATATTCGTCATTTTCCACAAGCTCAGAATCGAAACAATGAATATCGCCGTCATCGTCTTCATCACCAATCTTTGGCAGTTCATCTGCGATGAATTGGTCCTCAACTCCGGCTCCCAAATGGGTCTCCTGGTAAGCATCTTCAAGCATTCGTTCAAACTCCTGCTGAAGGAGCAAACGAGTCGCCTCAGGTCCCAACACTTCGGGCTCCGGCGCTTCACCCAACTCGTCCATCAGGTGCGCAAGATTCACAGGAGTTAAGCCAGTATCCATGTTGATGTCGTCCTCCGGCTGAGGAAACATCTGCGCCATGTGTGAAGGTCCCGATGGATTCATTTCAGGAAACTCTTGATTCTCAAAAGTGTTATACGCTTCGGAGAGTCGTTCGTGCTCTTCGGCATCTCTGTGAGCTTTCTGTGTCTCGCTGTCGTACGCGGCAACGTGTGTGGGAGTTCCAAGGTGGGCTTTGAGATTTTTTCGAGAGGAAACCAGCCTCCAACACCAATTTTTCCGACTCTAGCGCAGATAAGGCATCGAATCTTATCTCCTTCATGCTGGAGATGCGCGTCCATTTCTGATTTTCATTAATTCAGGTATTGGAACTCTCAAATCACAAATATTCGCATACCTGGAGGAGGATTCCATCGGGCTGGTGCCATGAAGATTTCGAGGTGGCAGGCAACAGACAAAACCAACAATGCAAGGCCAAGCGATTGAAGCGACTCAAAGCGCGCCCTCCATTTCCTTTTGTGGAATTCGGTGGCAGGAGGATATAAAGGTGGCGGCACCCGTGTAAGTCATCCTTGTCTCTTATCCACCGAACTTCATGTCCACTCAGAGCATCCTTCAACGCGCGCGCGCCCGCCAAGCCCAGGAAGCTGAACGAGCCCTGGAGACTTCACACCCAGCCACCCCATCCGTCTTGCCCTCTGAATCCGAACCGGCTTCAAGTCCCAATCCATTTGCCACCGCCTTTCCTTCTACGCTCTCTCTAGGCCTGAATAATCAAGCCACCCGACTCAGTCAGCTTCGGAACTTCGGGGGAAAAGGCTCTGAAGAAGGTTAAGCTGGACACAGACAGCGAGGCTGAGTTCCGGACGTACATTGAGGTCACTCCCATTTCATACATCACTGAAATCTCTCTAATTTCCCCGACTCTCAGACGTCCAACCCGGACGAGCGGAACGCAATGCAGTTCCTGCACACATTGAAGGTCGAAAGTCTGCTCAACAACTCGCTTCAAGCCCATATTTCGACGTGGAAATCATCGCCAGCTCTATTGGTATGTCATGCCACCACAACTCGCTTTTATTTTTATACTGAGTTACCATCTCACAGAGGACGATGCGGAAGTTTATTTGGGCTATGCTATTGCTTCCCAACGTTGCTTACTACGCCGGTACCAACGAAAACACAATCATCGTTTGTCGTCGCCATTGTCCCATTTATATTCACTCACACATTCGATTTAGCAAGCAATGCGTAATAGCAATATTCCTGACCTCCCCCCTGTCGATAGCATTGAGTGCGAGGGGTTAGTGAAGGACGTGGCCCGCGAGTACAGTGTTCAACGCTCGAGATTCAAGAAAAGGTCAGTTTACAGGTGTCTTCAAAATTCGAATCTCACAGCAAGCGCACAGATTTCCGACACTCTCCCTGACAAGAAGGTGGATACACGGCTATCCCGGAAGTCTTCGGAATTCGATGAGTTTGATGACCGTCGGATTCCAATGGGCCGCTAGCGGTTACCAATGATTTGGCGAATCATCGGATTCCAATGGGCAGGTTCCATTGGATTTCGATAGGCTTTTGATGATCAGTTCGGCTGTTGTCGTGCTAAAACAAAGAGAATCAGAACAAAATGAAATGCAAGCTGTCAGACTCGAACTAGGGATCGCCTGACAATGAAAAACAGAGAACAAAGACCAGATACCAACTGAGCCATCAGGCCGACAAAGAGCAATAAAATGATTAGAACATAGCTTATTGCTCGCTCTCACCCACCTAACATCCACTGCGCGCGTCATTATCCATCACCTACTTCACCAGCAAACCATAGGTAAGGGTCACTTGTTTGGTGTTTGGGACGGCCAGCCACTAAGAGGAGCTTTATTCAGCCAGACTGCTACTCAAGTACCTTCGCTATTAATATCTTCAAGTCGGCAGAAAAGGCATACAGGCGGACTTCATCCGGGAATGAGATCTGCGCTCACAAGGCACGCATCGGATCATTGACATGCGCGGCAGGCCTCAGATGCGGGTAAACGGCGAATGCGTGGAAGACTTGTATGGTGAGATGATGGAGTCACATGCCATGCCTACTGAATTCCAAGAGGTGTGTGCAAGTCCGGTGGGTAGATCACCGGAATTTGATGAGCAAACCGAAAGAATTTCAGTAATTTGACTATTCAAATGACGGCAGTAATATTTTCTTCAAACGCCAAAGGAAATATCATTGGATTTCAATGAGCATCATTTCCTACCAAATTCCGAAGAATCCCGGGTTTGCCGTGTATTGCGACCCTTAGCGCTGCTCTGGTGGCACATTCGGAGCATGTCAATGCAACGCTTGGTCTGCGTTTCAGAGTTGCTTTAGTTGTGTGTACCTTCTTTCCGTCTCTTTCTCTGGACCGCCTCTAACCACCCGGCAGCGCCTTCTCTGTACTCGTGGCTACACCAACGCAGAATTCTGGCCAAAGGTCGACGAGGAGCTCGTCAATCTACGTGCAGGGGGATCGGGAGACCTTGTTACGTGCGTGATCGCTCTCTCTTACCCACTGCTTCATTAAATCTGCTCATTCGCTTCTCAGTGCGTTGCAGATTATTTATGAGGACGACGGCCAAACTCACGGTGATCCAACCAAATCTAAGCACAAAACCGGCGATGGCGTTGGACAAGGTAGCCCGTCGTGGTTACGCAACCTCAGCTCCCTCGTTCCGCACATTCAGCGCTTCTCGCGGCGACAAGGCACGAAGCGCAAGCGCCCAGCGGACTTCGACATGCCCACGAATGACGACGATTCCGAGACGCCTCGAGCCCAGCCTGATGACGATAACGAGGATCCCGAGGCTGCGGGTGAGAATACGACGGATTGATTAGCGTAGCATCGTCTTCTGTCCACAGATGAACAAATTTAATATCTTCTATTTGCTGCAATCTTGTTGTGATTGAGATCGGTGCAAGCTGGGAACGACGTGAAATAGAATTCAGCGCGGTTATCATTCAATACAAAGAATTATTTGTAAAAAGCATCCAGCGAATGAGTTTTCGACTGAAATCTGGACACGGTATGAGGTTTGCCTTGCAGCAGCTTGATGTCCACCTCAGAACATCAATCTGAGGTCGGGCGTCAGACAGAAGTCAGACTGATTGGCTGGCACAGTCCATATTTGACGTCAGTGTTGAGGTGACTCAATGTCATGCATTTACATCGGCTGACCTCTTATCCTGACCTCAGTTTGAGGTCAGCTTTTCTTGGTGGTGTATGGCACGTGAGTTGTCATGTGACATGTCTGGGGAGGGGTTGACCAACGGTTTCTGCGCTGCCACGCAGCGCCGGTTCGTTTCGGCCGAAATTCGCGTAATCGCCGATAACTCAGAATTAATCAGTCAATCGAAATCCTCCAGGCAAGCATGCAGACTGCATTCCTCCTTGCTTACCCCCACGATCCTTCAGGTACTTTCCCCTCTTTTCAGTTGAATATTATATTTTATGAATCCAAACTCACTCTATTTTTAACAGCTTTGATGCACTTGGTGATTAGCCCCTATCTGCTCTTTCTGATCTTTGTCTCGGACACTGTGCATGGTTTTCTCACTTTTTGTAGCACTGGCAGAATGCATGTCTCCCTCGCCCTTCTGATTCACATTCACAAATTGACTTTAAATAGGGATCAAACTCTGCCCAATACAGCATGCTTGGAAAGCCTGTTGTTAGATATCTGGCTAAATACAACAATCCTGAGGCAGAAAAAGGCCCAGATGGATGCAGAAGGCTTGCAGAAGGAGATTCTCCTATCTGAAGGGGGAAAAAAACCATGATTCCTTGCAATGTGTGGACTTCAAAAGGTGTGTCAAATTTATTCTACTTCTCCAATTCATTCACATTGATTTCCTAGGCTTGGTAAATGGCTGCCAGGGAATTGTAAAGAAGATTACCTCCCTGGATCTGATATGCGCATCAATCTTCCATCAGTTGTGTTTGTTCAGTGCAACAGATATTCAGGTATTCATTGACTCTCTTATTATTCAGGGTGATTGTTTAAATGAATTCAACAGGTCCTCACACACCAGGTCAGGAGGGAATTGATCTGTCCTGGATTTTGGTTGTTCCGGTGACCATAAGATGGGACAACAGAACTGGGAACTTGGGAAGTCACTATCAAGAACACAATTACCACTTACCTTTGCATGGGCTATTACAATCAACAAGAGTTAAGGAATTACTCTTGACGAAGCAACAATTTATATTGGGAACAAGGATTTTTCATCAGGCCTTTCTTTTGTTGCAATTTCTCGAGTCAAACCACTGTATGGTATAGCTTTCTGCATAGTGTCCTGCAGTGTAGTGCTGGGTACCCGGAAATCCTTTGGGTAGGCCTGGCTGCAAAGACCTGTTAGTAACTGTTACTGGATCAATGAAAATGCTGGAATATGACACCACATGTAGGGCTGCACTTGGCTTTGAATTGGATACTTATGATATGGATCTTGAAGAGTATGTATTTAATGAGGATTAGTTGTAAATATTTAGAATCTCCGGTTGCAGAGAAAAAAATATTCTGTATTAGCGAGCTCCCCCTTATGTATCCGGGCACCGGAATACAAAACATATTGGCGCTTGACAGATCGCCCCTTGGTTGGAGGTCAGCATTCACGTGATCGTGACCTGCGTGATATCCTCTCTCTTTCCTTCTCTCGCGACACCATCCTCTCCTACTCCTCCTTGATTCATCCTCGCACCCTTCCCAAAACACCGTTTTATTCATGGCGGATCTTTATACGTCTCTTCAGGTCTCTCCGAGGAAGAAACGGTGCCCTCCAGAGCGCGACGACGATACGACGACTCCCAAGAAGCTCAGAACAGTGTATGTAGGCCTTCTCATCATCCATGATCATCGAAGTCTCACATATGTAGTTGATTCAGAGCTCCAAGCCACCGCATTACCTCGTCCCGTAAAGCTGTAGAGTCACGCACCCCCCAGTTGCCACCCCACTTGTCGCGGCTTCACACCATTCATACGGGACTGAAGCATGCCCTCTCTCATGCACTCGCAACCTGTGCCGTATCCCCAACCTCGGACACGGGCATTGTCCGCAATGTGCTGAACAACCTGTCTTTGAGTACTTACTCTGGGCTGTCGACCCGATTCGAAGTCGACGATCTGCGCAGACTTTGCTGGATCTGGGAATGGGACGAAATCACCCAGCCATCTGTGGCTTCGTCATCTTCAGAAGACGAAAACCCGTTTCTAGAGGAAAAGCCAACCCCAAAGGACTGGACGCGGGGTGCAATGGGCATCGTCCTCAGTCCTGCCACTCACCATTCAAGGGGAGACGGCAAACGGGTTCCTGCGTACGGTATTGGGATCGAGGTCGACATGGACATCGACAAGGACATGCCGGGTGGCATAGCCGCCGTTGCTCGCTGGACAACTGCTGGGGAAGGCCGTCGGGAAGCGTTTCGCAAAAAACTCGACTACTGGGTGACGGTACGTGTTGAGCCCCATGTTATCCTTTACATTCATTCATTGGGCTCCAAAGCTTCATGCCGGTGTGACCCCCATCCCTCCCATTCCCTGCGCGGACCTCCCTCGTCTTTCCGCATTGACTAAAAGGACATCTCTGACCCACAATCTTGCCTCGTTATCTCAAAAATCGTCCATTTCTCCATTCAAGCTTCCAGCACCTCCATCATCTTCCTCTCGCTCGCCCTCGAAACCCAAGACTGCCGCTCATTGTCTGCGATCCCCTTCCCTCTCTCGTCTGGTTGTGGCTCGAGATCTCCTACCAAGAGTTCCGTGGCCTTCTCACAGACGTCTTCGTCACGATTGAACCGTCCCCGCGACGGAGCACACACCTCGCACCCCGAGAACCTCCGTTTCTGCAGTTGCTCCACAGCCCTGTACGCCTGTCCACCAGTGCAGAGCCGCCACGGAAAAAGTCCCCAAGACACCATCTTCTTCGAGGCGCGAGGCTCTCTATGAAACGTCTTCGGCAGCGGTCGCTCTCTGCTTCCCCGACCAAGGCTGCCAGTAGCGAGGTGAAGGGTGGGAAGCTGACCCGCGACCAGCTATTGAAAATGGGGGCAAGACGAGCTGCGAGGGAGATGTCTGTTGGGCCGCCTTGATGGCGTCGCAGAAAGCGTTTGGATGTCAGTGTTTCTATTTCTGCTTTGGAGGCTCTGTGCTGATCTACTCGTGATCGGATAAAGTGTTGGCGTCGATGGTTCTCGATGATGGGTGCATCAGATCACTCCAAAAAACTTGTAGACCAAAAGTATAGATAAATAGAAGACATTTGGGTATGTTAACCAACTTCCATAAAAGGCAATTCTCGTCGAGTACGCGATTTTTGCTTAGATTTTGAAACCGACTTTTTGTAGAGGGTGCGTGGGAAAAATCTGTTACCACAGTCGAAAAGTACTCGTCGAGTAGTGTAGATTTCCACTTTGGATCATGTCAATACTATGTCATTTGAGCTCGCAATCGCTCTCAGAAAGTGGCCATTTTTGCTCATTTTTACTGTTTTGTGGCCTGTTTTGGATAAAAATGGCCACTTTCTGAGAGCGATTATGAGCTCAAATGACATGGTATTGACATGATCCAAAGTGGAAATCTACACTACTCGACGAGTATTTTTCGACTGTGGTAACAGATTTTTCCCACGCACCCTCTACAAAAAGTCGGTTTCAAAATCTAAGCAAAAATCGCGTACTCGACGAGAATTGCCTTTTATGGAAGTCGGTTAACATACCCAAATGTCTTCTATTTATCTATACTTTTGGTCTACAAGTTGTTTGGAGTGATCTGATGCACCCATCATCGAGAACCACCGATGCCAACACTTTATCCGATCACGAGTAGTTCATGCAGGCTGTTCTCTTCGCCTGCGCCCGGGTCTACTGCGTCCCCCTCGGCTCACAAGCGGCGCGCGCTACCGATGTCTAAGGTGGCCGCCGCCATCGTCAAATCTTCGCCCGTCCCTATATCTTCGGCCGAAGCTGTCGATTCACTGGTGATGCTCGCGAAGCTATGTCCCTTCTTCCTGAAGCAGCTCACCATCGGTGGCGAGAAATGGCTGGAGATGCCCGCTCCGTCCGCTGGAAGTACCGAAGGCAGCCCGTCCAAGAAGCCGCTCGCCCCCCGGAGCCCTGGAGCTGTAATTGACAGCGTGGAAGCGCTCTTCACCCAGAGCCCGCCGAGAGTAAATCGCGAGGCGGGCGGCCTGCGCGAAGTGCGAGAGATCATCCGCAGGGAGCTCCGGGAGTAGAAGACGATACACTTGCAAGCGATGCCGCTTTCCCACCCAACGCGGTCATACCCTTGGTCCAGCATTCCGGGAGGATACAACGAAACGAAAACGCCTCGGCGGTAGATGCTAGACGGCGATCAAAAAAACTCAAGATATAATTAATTGTCGAGCATTATTGTTTTGTAAATCCTACTAACTATTGCAACTAGTTAATCATGGCAATCGCTGGAGCACATCTTGCATGATCAATTAGAATCCTTCAGCGGTAAGACTCTTGTTTCTTTCTTCCGTCTCTCTCGACGTGGGGGGTTACCGTGCTATGGGCAGTAAGTGCCTCAAATGTATTTCCGATTCTGAACCACGTTCCGAGTTTCCCTCAGCTGTTGAAGGCCTTCGCCGAAAGACGGTCATTTCTGAACCTGTGCACTAATGAGGGCTTCATGACCTACACTGTCCCGGGGCCATTTTCTGAGCCGCGCCAACCGGCAATGGATAAAGAGCGCTAACTGTAAGCAACAAGAGAGGCTCGAACAAAGTGAACATCTATATAAGAATTGAACACTTCCTGTGTGGGCGAGACAAGACCATTTAACTCCGGGACATTCTTATTGGCTCACTGCGTACCCAAGTGCTCCACTCTTCCACCAAAATTGTCGAGATGTTGAATTTTCCGCGGCCGCTCCACTCGACTATTTCTATTTATAAAATGTTGAGATGCTCATTTCGTGGTTTGTCTCCGCCCACCGAGCGGTACGTCCGCAAACATAATACTGAACCACATAATCTGTTGGATTTCTATTGCGAAAATGTTGAGATCTTGAATATGGGTCGCAAGAAGGCCACATTCCATGAGGCAGCACTTTGTGTTGTTGACACGGTTCGGCATGCGTCCAGTTCTTTTTGCAGCCAGGGGGATAAATACCAATCGTAAGACAAGCCTAACTGGAATTCGAAGGCATGTCTAGTATAGTAGGGTTCCTTGGATAGTGAGACATCCTTGGGTATTAATTTTTTAAAAGCCTTCCCGGTTCCTTCCACGTCGAAATTCCTTTATACAGTACATCACATAGTCTATCCCCGTCCTCTGAATTAATTTCAGGCGCGGGGACGCGTCGGTGCTCAGCGGGGAGGTGATTTGATATATAGAGCTCGGTCTTCCGCTGAATTCGTGTGGTCGTTTGATTGATCTGCAGGTGAAAATCGACAGGTGGTGGGGTGAAGGCCGAGTTTTTTCACGGGGGAGGAAGAATGCGAGGTCCGAAAGAGGAGGCTCGGGAAACAAAATGTGAACAGCGTATGGCGCGGAATCTAGCGGCGCAGGGGTTCCAGCGCGGTATCCGGGGGCGCGTCCGCTCGTCGTTGTCTGGGACGAAACGGCGGTAGTGGTGTTTCTGGGGCTGGGGTCATTGTATTGTGCCGAAACCTCGTCCAGGGCAGTGGACGGTCCGGGGCTGATGAACTATCGGTGGCGATCGAGTGCCCGACGCTCGATGCATGCGGAACGACGACGAGCCACCGGGGGTGGTGGTTGTTGTGGTTGTTGTTGTTGTTATGAATGTCTGAGAGGCGGCTTTGCTATTTTCCGGTGAATCTACGAAAAAATTTGAGTGTCACGACTGCGCCAGCCCATTCCCGAAATCCCAAGCTCGAATTTCTTTGTCACGGGTCACTGCCCGGCGAAATACTACCGAGGAACAAATTCTTGCAGTCAGAGGGGCGGTGAGTGTCGGTCCGCAACAAAGCTGACAATAGCATGACACCGGCAAAGGCGACGCTCACATAGAACGGGATGCCTTGGTTGTTCAGCGCACCTCCGTAGGTCAATAGACTGAGAAAGCCGATGGCAGTCGTCATCGTGATCGGGATGGTATATTCCCCGCGCAGTCGGGCGGGGGAATTAATTCCGATGCGAATATCGTCGAGGATGTCCTAAAGTTGCGTCTCGGCTTTCGTTCAGATGAGTTGATACAGACAAACCTGGTGCTGGTAGACCGTCTCGTAGGTGATTGTCCAGAGGCATGCGCCAAGGTAAATCGGGAGGAGGATATTCCATGGCGCAGCGCCGTCGGTGCTAAGATCGGCCCAACCATGACGATGCCGACCTTGAACATCAGGCCCTGTGTCAAGGTAAGTTTGGGGTTGAATATTGCACGAAGTTCAATGCTGACGAGAGAATAGGCGCGACATTTGTCCAGCGCTAATGAGCCCAGGTGTGTTATAATGCATACCTTGCAGGTCGGGTAGATTTACAGCGGCCAGAGCGCCATGGAGGTGTGGAGACTAAAGTCAGGGTCAGTGATTTGGAAGTCTGAACGATACAAAACTTACGCAGTTCCGCTCAAAGTCGTGCCGGCCAGATAGACACCCAATACAACCTGCATTCCCCAGAAGAGCCAACCACATTCGAGCGATAGTGCACCTCGGGGAAGGGCCCGAGTTTTGGTCCGCTCAACGAGGGGGATCTTTCCGATTCTTCTTGTTCTCATTGATATTCAAGTGCAATCATTCAGCTGTTGAAGCTACTACTGTAATTTTTCGTTCAAATCAACCTGGGCAAGACGCGTGACAGTTTCCAATTGAGAAAGCCGAGCCACCGGCTCGTCAGCCAGATGATTCGCGTTTTACAGCCGGAGGCGTGCCAACTGGCTTGAGGTTGGAACTGACGAGTGGACGCACAGTGCGACGAGAAGACAGTGTCCAGACAGGAATGGACGTTAGAATAGTGGTGAAGGAGGAGGAGGAGGGGGTAGAGTACTCACCGCGACCATGATCATCCGCGCGCTCTACAGCGTCAATGCGTGTTACACCCTATTCTACTCCTAACCCTAACCCATTGCAGGTCGCCAACTCATCCTCGCACTCGTCCCTCTCAGACATGGGGCGCGACATGTGCTTGAAGAGAAAGGCCACGACGGTGATCATCGGTACTCATTCACAGAGCTTGCTGTTAAGTGCTTCGTACGCGAGACGGACTCCCAGATCACACAAATCCCGAGTCCCAAGTGCATCCCTGGCGAAATCGGTACAAACTTCAAAGCAACTTTCAGGGCGGTTACGAGTACTTAAGTAGTCGTTCTTTTAATCCCTCTTGATCCCTCGAATGAGGTTTTCGATGGCTCGATTTTTTGGCGGTGCTTACCTTGAACTAATGAAAGTCAGCAAGACAGATTACATGTTTTTTGTAGTCAACATTGTGCTGATGTAAAAAATCTCCCCGCGCGTGAGTTCGAACCTCAGCCAAATCATACTTTCAGATTCCTTTTTTTTTCTTTCTTTTTTTCTTTCTTTTTGGATATTGCTGTGAAGGGATAACGCTGCTTGTGGGAGGAAGAAAGAAAATTGATTTTGACTGAGCTTCCTCGATGTACGTAAATGGCATCTGCCAATCAGTGGCTGTCCCCCGGCGGCTTCTATGACGGGCTTTATTGGACAAAAGTCGAGTGGCCATGCATGGCCATGCATGATCACGCCTGCCCATCCGTGACCATCGATGTGGTCCGTGGCCACGCATGAGCAGCAGTGCTCCATCGATGGGCATGGATGTTCGAAGTGGTGTATGTCAACCATGAGCGAATGACACCATGCATGTTTAAGACTTGACATTCTTTGCCTGTCAGTGGTCATGCGTGGTGGCCATCAATGATCCACGCATCCCGCACGGTGTTTAGATCGCAGCCCAAAATGGATATGCCGTATTCTGTTTGGATCTCGTCCCAAACGGTCCACCTCCTGTCCCTTTTTGACGTTAACGACATCGGGGATTTGGGTGGACTGGTCGTCGACAATGACAATGTCTGCCTCATCTGGAACTGCTAGGATCGGAGGGGCTTGGGGCGCTATGCATTGCACTTGGGATAACTCTTTGAGAGACGCTAGAGCGGTGTCAAATCGCTCCTTAGTGGCGATAGGAGTCGCGGGTAGCATCTGCTCGCGCTCGGAGTACGCGGCGAGGCGACGAGCGAAAACCGACTCGATCACCTTCGCCATCGTCTCCTCGAGCGCGATCGGGCGGTATGCTTTGGGAACTGAGTAGTCGGGCTTGCCAGGCTTCCGTAACGTAATTGTGATGAAAATCTTCCAGATCTTGGGATGGTAGCCTAATTTCAGACACGCATTAGCAATCTTCATGAGAACGGGGACGAGAAGAGAGGAGGTGCGCTGCAGCGCGATGTTGGGAACCCGCGATCCTCCCGGCGCCTTCAGCGGCGGGAGCTTCGCGATAACCGATCGCACCTCCGCCTCCTCGACGTCAGAGCTGGGCATTGGGTCGGGGTAATCGGAATTGTTGATGTCACTGAGATCTGCTGGCGGTGGGTCAGGGAAGAACTGCTTCTTAAAAGCCGAACACTTCTCTGCATTGGAACGCGCGGTGCCTTCCGCGGTCTCGAGGTCGGGCACCCTCGAGGCCGTCGTGTCGGGCGGAATGCTTGCTGGCATACTTGTGAGCCTGCCATACCGTGCGCTCCGTTGCGTCCTCCAACCATTCCTTCCAATGCCGACGTTTTTTGCGCTCGGAGCGCGCTGTGGTAAGCATTCCGGGCTGGTTTAACTGCGTCGCGTTCGGCCTGCGACGAGTTCCTCTTGGCGGCCCGGTTCTTGAGGGTGTTGAGCTCGCGGAGCATCTTCTTGAGGTCTGCGGTGAACCAGCGTTTCGAAAAGGCGGATTTCTCTGCCAGTGGCAACCGCCGACTCCATTGCCGCAACGTAGCCGTCGAGGAGGTCGCCGACAAGCGCATCCAGGTCATCAGTGGTGGAGACATGCTGTGCCCGTTCCGCAACGCGGCCGGTCGCACATGCCTCCTCCACCACCTTGCTGAATGCATCCCAGTCAGCGTCCCTCCACCGGTACCGCGGCGGGGGCTCCGACTTGCCCAAGGTGATGTTGATTGTTACATCGACACACCTGTGGTCAGAGCCGAAGCCCCCGGTCACGACACACTTGGTGACGGTGTCCGCGAGACGCGGGGTGGCGAATACCAGATCTAACGTAGACCATGATTTGTGAGCGTCGGAATAAAATGTGGGAGTGCAGGGGGGGGAGACAGAGGGTAAGATCGGACTCAGCGAGCATTTGGATCATCTCGGACGTGTCCGAGCAGCGATTGCGCTTATGTCGATGGGGTCCAGACCACATTACATGGTGTTTATTGAAGTCGCCGAATAAAAAGAAGTCCTCGTCGCCAACGGCGTCCGAGTTGAGGTGATTGCGCAGGAAACCAATAGTGGAATCTGACTTGGGCGGATTATAGATGGAATAAATACGAAAAGGGAAAGACTCATGGGGAGCGAAGCGTAGGCCGGCTACGGTCGAGAGACTTGAGGTGGATTTGAGAGTACGATTCCGATGGGATAGATTTGTTAACATAGATGGCGCTGCGTATCAGTTGGTCTCGTCGTCGTAAATGAGCATTGGACGGCAAGATTAAGTGCCAGCCCGGATGCTGGAACGAGGCCATGGTTGCTATATGGTATGGCAACTCCTGTACGGTTAGCACGTCGAACTTGGATGGACTGGTATCATTGAGAAGAGACATCAGAACCTCAGGCTGCTTGCGGCAGTTGAGGTCCCGGACGCGTATCCACTCGGGGAGGGCGTCGTTCATTTGCGCTCGCGCGCCTGGGCCGGCGCGGGAGGCGAATGACGAGCTTGGTACGGGGACTGGAGGCGCGAAGCAGACGCCGCAATGGCGCGCGCCTTCACATGGCACTCATTCGCGAAGGACTTGTGAGGTCCTCCGCAGTTCGCGCACTGTACCTTAATGTGCGTGCACGTCCTCGCGTTAGCGCAACGAGGCGTGTTCGGGCATTCGCAGTCGCGTGTGGCGTGTGGTCCTGCGCATCGAGCGCACTTGATGGTGGCGGGGTCCTTACTGGCGGAACACGCCTTGGCCATGTGGCCGAATTCTTGGCAGTGGTAGCATTGGAGAGGGGGAGGGACATAGTACGAGACGGGGCACGAGGTGCCGGCCAGAGACAAAGAGCGCGCAATGAGCGCGTCCGCGGCCGTGTCGTCGAGCACGAGCACGAGCGAGGACGCCGCTTTCTTGCCCGACGCGTCTCTCTGCTCGTGGAGCCAGTGGACGTCGCGGATCGTCGTCGGCGTAGGGATAGTGCCTTGGTTATCGAGGTAGATCGCGATCTTCGCGCCACCCGCCCTCGGATCGAAGGTAGTGGGCACGTAGTTAGCGACCAGCTTGTACAATTTGCGATGAACGCACGCGTCGGGCTCGAAGAGCGCGGTCCACTCCTGTCCATGGAGGAGCAGCAAGTTGGCCTGTTCCTCCGTGTTGCCTGGACAAGGATGTTGCCGTTCGCGAGCTTGCGGACACTGTGTACTTTGCCACCCCGAAGACCGGGCGCGGTGAGTTTGCCATGGCCGCCTCGATTTGAGCCTTGAGGTCAGCAGGGCTGCGCGTGCGGTTGGGCAACTTGCGGTCGGCCTTCGCCATCGAAATGGTGACGAGGAGCTCCGCCGGGGGCTGCGGAGCCCGCGGGCGCGGCGCAGGCGTGGGTAGTGGCGCTTCTTGTTGTTCTTGGTGCGGGTGTTGATGCGTGCACGCGGCCTGGGGGAACTGGAGCGACGCCTTGCATACCCTCTTTGATGGCCTCCAGAACCTGGCGCGAGAAGTCGCGAACGGCGGCGGTGGTAGCCGCCGCCGTCAGCAGTGACTGCATCGTGGTCGCGGACACGGTGCCACCCGTGCTGCCCGCGCTCTCGTCGCGCACCTTCTCGGCCAGGTCGATGGCCTTGGCCTTGTCGCCGTTCTTCATCTTGGTTTGCCCCCTCCAGGAGCATATGAGCTTGATTAAGGATTCGAGAGAGCTCGTTGCCACGGGTGCCACCCGTTCCCTGTCAAACCTGGCTGAGCTAAAAATGCTTGTCCGGGATGAACATATCAGACTGGGAGAGTCGCAAAGCAGATTGAAGCGCAAGTTTGGGGAGATGACAGATGAAGCCTCGGTTGTTCAAATCCCTCAGCTAATAGCTGCACCACAGTTTTCATCTGTTCAATCAGAGGAAGGGGACGTTGCGGAAGAAGGAATAGATTCATCTCTTGGGCAGGAAGATGGCGGATTTGCCTCCATGGCAGCAGAGATGGAACAAATGCTGCAACAAGACGAAGATCTTGCTGATCTTCCAGCACTACCCGGAGGAAGCATTTCTGTGAAGATCGCCGATTTATGTGATTTCACAAAAGATTGGGGACATTCGCACATCGAGACAGCTCGGCAAAGTTTGGCAGATGAGAGCGAACTGTTGGAACTCGCTGAGCGCGGCGGAATGGCAGAGGACGGCGAAGATGGATTGGACCCCATCACAGAGGCCATGGGCGGTGGTGGCTACTCTGTCGAACAGTCCATTATTCGGTGGCGTGTCAATGTCAGCGAATTATGTCCCTTTCAGCTGACCACCTGGAGATCAGTACTGCTCAGATCTGAGTGCACACTGCTCACCCAGGCAGCGCCCCAACTCTCCATGTGCTCATGAGACAACGGAAAGTGTTCCAGATCCGTCTTGCCGACAAAACAATGCTCGCTCCCACAGGGGTAGGGCTCTGTTTTTAATGTCTGTTTATAAACATGTTTATAAACATGTGTTTATAAACCGGTTTTTTATATGGTTGGGCCAGGACCCCCGGTTTTTAATTCACTGTGGCTGTGCCTTGGAGGGCTTCAAAGGCCAAATTTTGACTCAAAGCAGGGCACCAGCTGGACTAAATATATTTCCCTGAGTGTTGCCTGACCTCGGGTGAACAGGCTGACCTGAAACCGTTTGGAAATATGACCCCAAATAGCCGAGGCTCGGTGTCTGTCGACCCCTGCGACGTTATTCTGGTTTGAAGACGCGAATGGGTGGGATTTTCCGAGCGTATTGGACTCAATTTCAACCGCTGGGGCACCAAGAACCGCAGAAACTTGCGAGAAACCCCTCAAAACCCAGTTTTGGGGCCCATTTAAGAGAGTGTTTATAAACCAGTTTATAAACATCCTGTTTAGAGACACAGAATAAAAAACTGTTTATAATCCGCTCAGGAATTATAAACAAGTGTTTGGTGCCGGGTGGCCCCTGTGACAGGGGCCACCCGGCACCAAACACTTCCATCTCTCACGCAGCTCCCCAATTTTCTCGTAGAGCGCGACGTTTGCAGGCAGAATATCACGAGCATTCTGAACCTATCACATTGTCAAATGCGCGATTCGAAGCTCAGGACAGAAGCACAGACAAGAAGCCTCAGGAGCTTTGCTTAATCATTCCTGGTTGAGACCATAATCCTGGATTAAAATCCGGGATGAATTAATCCGCAGCGACGGATTAAACAGGCTTTGAACGGATTAAACGGGTTTTGAACGGGATCAAAAGAAAATAAGAACAGCACACCCGGTGTTCGAACACACAACCTCCATGTGATGGGAGATTTTAAAACGCATAAAATAACCAGTTGTGCCAAATGGGAGATGTCATTGGACCAAATACAGTGTCTATGTCACATCAAGAAGATGACTACTATTTCTGTTTAGAAGTTGCAAACAGAGACCTCAAAGGCCACGCTTGGAAATGCTGAGTCCGAAGTGAATTCGGTGCTCAGTTTCCCAAAGTGGAACGTCACTGTCAAATGAAACACTTATGGGTGTAAAACAATACTTTCAAATAATCTCATACACTGTCGCGATACTCTGGAGAACATCAGGGGTTTTCCGAACTCCAAGTACCAAGTCTGCTTTTCGAGATACAGACCACCGAAATTTGCGACAGACTCATCATTGAATAAGATGTTTCAGAGCATTGTATTAGTGCCAATAGTGTACATAACTTGCTATGAAGACATTTGCTACATACGACTACATAGGAAGCACAAAAAAACGGAAGAAACAAGGTCTTGGAACAGTGCATAGACAAGCTTTTTTCCATCAAAATCACTCCCCGCGAGCCAGGCGTCCAATTGACGCAGTATTTTTCGACTTCTAATGCCATTCATTGGGTGACTGGTGTGCATCAGGTTCTCACGAGTAGAGCTGGCAAAACAGGATGGCTAGGATCTCTCTTGGCAACAACCACCACGTGCACCTCTGATCGACGCCACGAATACTTTTCGAGGCAGCATCGGGGCACGTAGCGGCCTGGCTTATTAGATATCTACTTATACACACACCATGAACAACATGGGACGACCCCCGGGGACTGCCCGGGTAAATGGCGCCACGATGGCGCCACCCGCGAGTGCAACATCGACCGCGACACAGAAGGCCGGGACTCGCACCACAAGAAGCACGGAGAGAGCTGGAGCATCTCAGCTGGACAAGACTAGAGAAGAATTGTACAGCGAGAGCGATATTGACTGGAGTAACACGACGGCGGCCGATCTAAAAAGACACCTGTACGCTAAAGGCTTTATACACGACGAGGCTGCATCTATGAATGGCCTGGCCGGGCTGGCCCTCGTTCTACTTCGGATAGCGGCAGACGCGAGCTCAGTGGTAACGGCGGACGCATGCAGAGTGGTGGCGGCGTTACTGGAGATGCGTGTCGGGCACGAGACGATCAACGAAGTCGCCGAGAACGTGAAGACCTTACTGGGTATGGTGGAGCAGCTCACTCCGGACCCGCACGAGCTGGAGAGCGGGGGAGGGAAGGCGCTAGTCGCGGACGTGAACACGGCGGCGGAAATGCTCACGCACACGGTTGAGCAGCAGTGCCAAGATATGTGGAGGCTGACGGAGCGGCTGGAGGCGGAGGTGACGCAAGTAGTCAGGAGGGTGGAGGATGTCATGGGGGAAGCCGGGGAGGACAGAGCACAGGTATCGGAGACGGCGGCGGCGGCAAGACCCACCGCGCGACGGGCTGGTGGAGGTGAGGTCGTATGCGGGTGTAACGGCGAGTGGTGTGCAGATGGAGGTGCAGCGCCAGGCGGCGGCGGTGGTGGCGAGCGCGCGGGCCTAAGGAGAATCAGATACTAATTACCAGGTCTCCACTCGTCGACACAAACGACCTCGCAAACCTGTCGGAGAAGTTACTGGTCATCAAGGCGAATCTGGCACTGGAAGAAACGAAGAAGACAAACGACTCGGCACCAGAGGGGTTGCATTTTCGTAGGCGCGCAGAAGACACGCAGTGGAGCCATCGTGTTCCACATGGGCTCTGCCTCAGCCGCGGGGTGGTTACGTGTGCCGCAGAGGATGGAGGTTTTCCTGGCGGGCATGGGAGGTACGTCAGTTTTTAAACCAAGATCCTTTTCACTGGTGGTGGAGTTTGTGCCGGTGTCCTTCGACCCGGAGCTGAGCCGCGCGCTCAACACTATTGAAGATGCGAGTGGTCTGAGGAGGAACCAGTTGACGCAGGCAAGATTTATCAAGCCCATCGCGCGACGACAGCCGGGACAGGCATCTGCGCACGCGATATTTGGGTTTGCGACCGCGGAGGCGGCGAATCACGCGATACGCTACTCGTTATTCGTGGACGGGAAGAGGGTCCACGCGCGCAAGCTGTTGGCGGAGCCGATACGATGCTTGAAATGTCAGGGGATCGGCGTCAATCATATAGCGGCGACGTGTCGGCTTGAGCATGATATATGCGCGAGGTGTGGGGAGGGGCACCGCACTGACATGTGCCGAGCAGACGACAAGAGCAGGGCCTGCTCGAATTGTAAAGCAGAGAGGCGGCAGCACTGGGGGCATGGTGCAGCGGACCGCAATTGCCCGAGCTTCAAGGACAAGCTGCAGTTCGCGTTGGAACGGAACCCGGAGGCGAAGTATAAGTACTTCCCAACGGACGACCCCCTGACCTGGGAGCGAATGGATGCGCCGGCGGGGGACCTGAACAACCAAGCAGCGATGTGGCAGGACGGCAACAGATGGGCAGGCGGCTACGCCGCGTCCGGCGGGCGCGCAGTGGCTACGGGGAGCAATAGTGTATCCAGGGGATTGCAGCGCAGATGGCGGCGACGGTGCGCACACAGATGGGGGCCCGGACCATTTAATGCCGGGGCAAATCGGCCCAATATGCGCCAGATGCGGCTCGAGGAAGTGGTAAGGTCTGGGCCGCTAAATATGGCGGTGCCGGAGCAGAGCCAAGGGAGGGGAGAGAGCGGCTCGGTGAGGGGGCAGGAGACCGTGGGGGAGGAGAGGAGAGTCGAGGAGGCAATGCGGGGCACGACTGGAGAGGATGTGGACGAGGAGGAGGCACGGTTTCAGGTGATCGAGGCGCGGATAGCAAAGCGAAGGGTGGAGAGGGCGGAAAGGGAGGAGGAGCGCAAACGAGGAGGAGATATGGGTAACATGGTCTTCTCGGATGATGGGGAACGTAGGCCGAGGACGGGCACGGCGGGGCGAGGACTGCCCCCACTGAGCGAGGACGATGACTTACCCGCGACCATTGAGGTCCCATCCACAGCCCGGGGAGAACCCGTGGACGAACGTCAATGATGCAAAGACCAGCGAGCCCCACGCCGGCGGGAACGCGACGTCTGCGCATTTGGCAGCAGAACATGAACAGATCCCTCATTGCTCAGTCGGACTTTTTGAAGTCGCTCAATCCGAAACAGATATGACATTGCACTCCTACAGGAACCCTACTACGATTTTAACCACAAATCACGGACTAATTTATGCTTCACCTCGGTATACCCCACACGACACAGCGACGACCCAGGGCGCTCACGCTCCCTGATCTTGGTCAACACGCAGCTCCCGTCAGCTTCCTGGTCGCAGATTCCGATCGACTCACCAGATCTCACCGCCGTCGAGCTACGTGGCACTTTTGGTGTCATCCGGATGATCAACATCTACAACGACTGTGACCACAACGAGGCACTCGACGTTTTGCTGGCATTTCTGCGCGATCCCGCCAATGTCTCGAGGCCAGGCCGACCCATCCAGTACATCTGGGGGGGAGACTTCAATCGACATCACCCTACATGGACGAGATACGTAACCACCACCTATTCACTAACCGTAATGCAGAGCTGGTACAGCCGCTGCTGGACTTGATAGCGCGGTTTGATATGAAGATGGTGCTGCCACCAGGGATACCGACATTGCGCGCGAGCGTCTCGGGGAATTACACAAGGGTGGACAATGTGTTCTGCACGGCGCCCCTCCTTTGTTCGTTCATCTCATGCGACACAGCACCGGGACTGCGCCCAGCGAATGCGGACCACCTCCCAGTGGTATACGAGCTGAACATCGAACCGGTGAGAGTGACCCACCACACCGCGGCCTATGTGGAGGAAAACGGACTGGGACGAGTTCCGCGGCGCTCTGGCAGAGAAGCTGACACATGTGCCGGTGCCGGAGGTGCTGGATACGAGGGAGCGTGTGGACGCGGTAATGCGGGACCTGGATCGATCTGTATGGGAGTGCATCAACGACCTGGTCCCTATGTTGCGACCTTCGCCATACGTGAAGAGGTGGTGGTCAGAGAAGTTGACGCAGCTGCAGAAGGAGTTGCAGAGAGCGGAACGAAAGGCGTACCGACATCGGTTCGTGACTGAGCACCCGGATCATGAAGAGGCGAGGGTGGCAAAACGGGTATACCGCGAGGCTTTGAAGCGGACGAAGGACGAGCACTGGGTGGAGTGGCTTGAGGGGCTGGATGCAGAGACAGTATGGGGTGCGGGTCGTCTTGCGATGGGACCGCCGACTGATGGTGGGCGCACCCGTATCCCGGTACTGCAAAGGAAGGGGCCAGGAGTCGGGGACAACGGGGAGGTCTCGTCGAACGCAGAAAGAGTGCCCTGTTATACAAGGAATTCTTTCCGCCGAAGATGGCAGTGTCGACAGTGCCGCCGAACCCGGTGTACCCAGCGCCGGCGTACGAGTGGGAACCCATTTCCGATATACTGTTGCGTCGCGCGATTGCGCGCATGAAGCCGTACAAGGCTACTCGTGCCGGATCGTTCGCGAATTGTGTGTTCAAATTCAATGCTGACCTATTGTTCCCTATCTAGGACCGATCTACCGCGCACTCGATGAGCTCGAGTACTACCCAGCGGGGTGGAATCACATCGACAGCATAGTCCTGCGGAAGCCTGGCAAGACCAATTACGCGGTCCCAGCGACGTACCGACCGGTCTGCCTCACGAAGGACTACGCACGGCTGTACAACACCATCAAGACGCTGCAGCTCGCGACAGAGGCGGAGCGCGTGGGTATCTTACCCAGCAACCACTATGGGGCACGGCCGGTGAGGGCAGCAACAGATGCGCTACACAGGGTGGTGAAGGTGGTGAAGGACGCGTGGAGGAGGGGGGAAGTCGCGAGTGTGCTCTGCATGGACGTGAAGGGCGCATTTCCCAGTGTCGACCTAGAACGTCTCATGTATGACATGCGGATGAGGGGGGTGCCACGGCAACACACAGAGTGGATGGCACGGAGATATGAGGGGCGAGAGAGTCGCATTGTCTTCGATGACTACACCTCGGAGCCGTTTCGCGGTGGAGGGCGGTCTGGACCAGGGAGATCCGGGGTCGGGTATTGCATATCTGATATACAACTCAGATTTGGCGGAAGTGCCGAGTCGGGCGAAGCGCAGTGGGGAGGATGGTGTGGTCTACGTCGACGACAACACCATGATTGCAACAGGGCCGGACTACAACGCGACCACATGGGAAGCTGGCAGATATGACGGGGCGCGCGGGGGGAGTGGACGAATGGGAAACATCACACAACGCAAAGTTTGGGCTGGACAAGTATCAGCTCCTTGATGCGGGGCGGCAGCGAGTGCAAGATACCTTCAGGCCGAGGAAGCAAGTGCCGGTCCGTCGATTTGGCATGTGGCTCAAGGGTCACTACATCAAGTCGACGGCTTCTGTCAAGCTGTTGGGCGTACATCTGGATAGAGAGCTAAGGTGGGGACAGCAGGGTGCGGCGGCGGTTGGGAAAGGGCAGGCATGGCTAGCGAAAGTTCGACGATTGGCCAGGGCTTCACGGGGGATCAGGGCGGGACCGATGAGGAGGCTGTATTTGGCGACATGTGTGCCGCGGATGCTGTACGCGGCTGACGTCTTCCTCAACCCAGTAACGGTCAGGGCGCGGACAGCGACGAACTCAGCGGTCATCAGCAAAATACGGACGGTGCAGAGGGGCGCTGCACTGCTGATCACGGGTGGCCTCTCATCGTCACCGACGGACGCACTCGACGCATGCGCGGGGCTGTTACCCGATTCGACACTTGGTCAACAAAGTGCGCCAGCGCGCGGCGTTGCGACTCGCAACCCTCGACGCGGGGACACCCTCTGCGCGCCGCGGTGATCAATGCAGCAAAGCGCTACGTCAAGCGTCATCGAACACCACTGCACGAGTTAATGGACGAATTCAGAATTAAACCGCAAAAGATGGAGGAAATAAAATCAATTAGGTATGGGATAGGTTGGGAATCGAGTATGGCCGTGAGTATACGGAGCTCGAAGGAGGGGGCAGAGGAAGAGCACAAAAATGACAGGGCACGGTGGAAGATTTATACAGACGGCTCAGGGATCGACGGCAAGATTGGAGGGGCGGCAATCCTATATCGAGATGGGGTGGAGGTAGGCGCAAGCAGGAAGAGGTTGGGATCGGCGAAGATGCACACGGTGTACGAGGGCGAGGGGATCGGAGGGGCTTTGGGTCTGGGGTTGTTGTGGCGGGAGAGAGAGGTGGTGGGAGAAGTGACTTTGGCGGTGGACAGCACGGCAGCGATCCGTGCATCCCAAATCCCACGACCCGGCCCTTCACACTGGATCTGGGACAAGTGGGACAGTTACGCACGGATGGTTCTGCGAAAACACCCGGACGCGCGCATCACCGTACGCTGGACTCCGGGACACCGCGGCATAGCAGGGAATGAGCGGGCAGACGAGGAGGCGAAAAGGGCGGTACAGGACGGCGATGCGGGAAAAATCCCGAAGGCTTTCCGGGTGGCCTTGCCATGGAGTCGATCGGCAAGGTTGCAGAAATACAACGCAGATATCAAGGCGACGGTTGCATCGGAATGGGCGAAATCCCCACGTTATCAGCGCATGAAGAAATACGACCCCTCGTTACCTTCGACGAAATTTGTCGAACTCGCCACGAGTCTCCCCCGCAAACTCGCGGTCATCCTGTTCCAGCTGCGCACCGGACACACCATTCTAAACAAGCACCTACATCGGATCAACCGCGCCGACTCACCTGTATGCCCCTGCTGTCGCAGGGAAGACGAGACTGTTCTTCACTACCTCATGCACTGCCAGCACACGCCAACGCAACGCGCCGAGCTACATCGCGTGGGCGGGCGGCCGAGCAGAGACATAACGAAGCT
The DNA here is from genome assembly GCA_029378375.1 of Mycena olivaceomarginata. Lineage (NCBI taxonomy): Eukaryota > Fungi > Basidiomycota > Agaricomycetes > Agaricales > Mycenaceae > Mycena > Mycena olivaceomarginata. The sequence goes on along the minus strand of JARKIC010001129.1, from coordinate 31,494 downwards.
GCTCTCCCGCCCGAAGCTCCTGCCACTACTATTCCAATTCATCGCCCGGTCGGGACGGTACCGCAGCGTCTTTGGAGAACTCCCCAGGATCGCTGCAGACGATGTAGCCGGTGGAGACTGAGCAGGACCCGGCTGGAGGCAACCCGCAATGTCCCGTCGCACCGCACACTACACAACCCCATAAAATCTATTAATTCCTACTTACTCGCATTAATACCCTAGATATCAGCGCGCCTTTGGGCCGCGCTCGCGGGAATTCCCCCGCTTTGAGTCTATGACTCCTAGCCATGCCGAACTCACATTATAGAGCAGAACCAGCACATATAACTTAGATACTTACGGTACAAGAGAGGTCCCTAACATACTGTACGCGGTGAGGGGGAAATAAAACTGATTCAAAAAAAAAAAAAAAAACAGGATGGCTAGGTCGTGCGGAGACTGTGCAGAGGCTGCGGGGATGGATAGTACTACACGGAAATACAGGAGAAGAAACGGAGAGTTAAAAAAGAAGTTATGGAGGAATCTATCGTATTCACTTGGGTTTGTCGACTTGGATTTGATAGCGAGGCGAGATTGGAACAAATTTAATTGGATTATTCTATAATCAATCCTCCATTTCAGTGTCCTCCTCATCGTGCGCCTCCTCAACAATCACCGTAACAACGTCGGAAATGCTCTGAGAGACCTCTGGGACCACTATGGATGAGCCCTGCACCTCATACCATGTAAATGCGACCTTCAGAGCCGCCAGCTTGTCGGCTGTCAAGACAAGCCCTGGGTCGACCTGGCGTTGTGAGACAGGGAATAACCCGGCCGGGACGATAGTCGAATAACCCGGTTATGAGTGACCACGACGGACCCCGAGAGGGCAGCACTGAACAACCCGGCTATGGGAGGGGAGTTTGGCTGTAGCCCGTCGAGGCGGGATGTCGCGGGACTCCTGTGAGGCGGTAAAGCAACTGCCTAGTCACCGAACTCGAGGAAATCTCGAGGAGAATAGAATATGTCTAGAGCTTCGCTCGTGGTCGTTGTGAGAGAGAGCGCTGCGCCGTTGTCAGGTCAAAGTAGACTTGATATTAGACGAGGTAGAATCTAAGGTACATGTAGATTCTACCGAGTTTATATACTGTATCCCCTGAAACTGATGGTTGACTACTCATGAAATACCGAATGCTCCTAGGTGTTCAATCATAGTGACGGGCGATCGAGACATCGCAATCGTCGTTTCAGTTTGGCGTGAAGACATATTTGAATAACCCCTGGTTGGTTATTCCGAGTCTGCATCTCAAATAGCGAAATATGTTATTCCACGCGTGTCCGTGTCCCTGGTTGCAATATGTCTAGATATTTGTCCAGCGTAGTCGCTTCGATAACCCGGGGTGTCCGGGGTTTTAATGTTAGAACTGAGCGAAAAGGTTGTATCATGCTGAATCATGACATCGGCTTTGCGCGGGTACTTGCTGTTGACTAAGATATCTGGAACCCCTCGCGCGCGGTACGAGTTCAGTTGATCGTGTATGAGCGGGATTGTTAAGGCGTCCATCTTCGACATGGGAACGAATACCCAGGTGAGGTGATCCTGTAGGTCTTTCGCTTCTTTCCGAACCTCGGCGGCGGCTTTGGTCTTGTGCATCTCCGCGGTTTTGATCCTGAAGTCAACAATTTGTTCCCCGTCTCCTGCGATGGTCCAACTCCATCACCGTGAAGCCCGGCGAACCGTGTCGCATCACAATTTGGCACAGTTTGTCAGGGTTGAAATTGTGCATGTTTGCCTAGGAATGAAACCCCAGCAGTGCCCAAAAAAGAGATCCGAAGAGACAGATCTGCTTGAAATTTTGCTGGCTATCAGCCCAGTATGTCAGATTCAAACCCCGGTTTGAAATGAGCCTACAAAAGTGAATTTGGCACAGTTTGGCAGTTACAAGCCGGAAATTGTGCATGTTTGCCTAGGAATGAAACCTCAGCAGGTAGTAAGCACAATCCTCGTCCTCTATTTTGATAAAAAGCTCGAGCTGATCGGAAATCGGAAAGTTTTTGTTGGCCAGGGTGTCTTCAATTTTTTGGATCCAGTGGGTGACCTTCTCGACTGTTTCCGGTTGGTAAAGATATGCCTCCCTGACGACTCGAAGCGAGCCTTCACGACAAAAGTAAAGTTGACCCGCCTCTGTTTAACTTAGAGTAGGTGAAGAGCTCGTGCAAGTGGAAGATCCTGAACCTCATCAAAGCCACGGCGCATCAATTTCAACGCTCAATGATGTGAAAAAACCCAGAGCGCAGCCAAAAACATCCAGCTTTCAGCGCCACATTTGTTGCTGGCTTGCCAGAGAAATTTTGAGCAGGTTTGGCACCGGGGCGCTTGAGATTGGTGCATTATTAAAGAAGCTATGCGGATCAATTTCAACGGGCAATGAGAGGTTCCTAGACAGTATTCGGGAGCTTCGGATCTCTGTTTGAGCCGGTCAAAGCGAGAGCTTCCTTTACCGCTTTCGCCTGGGGTTAATATATTTCATGATGTGCCTAAATTCATGTTCAGATGCATGGTCCCACTTTTCAAGCGAGAAATGAGGGGCCTAAACGGTGGCCCGTCAAGTGACCCTGTTTGGGCCGGTCAAAGCGAGGGCTCCCTTTACCGCTTTCGCCTGTGTCAATATATTTCCTGACATCTGTTTACACTCGGTGGAATGATCGCGAGCAGACATCACTAGATCATTATTTTTTCTTCCTCGACGCTCACGTCCTCTTTTTACTCGGTGTGCATTCTCCCGCAGTCCGAGACACGCCGTTACGCCGGCGCACCATCCTCGCGCAGCGTACGAACTTGCGGGTGGATCTTTCAAGGGCCGAGGCGCGCTGTCAGGCCGGCGCTTTGAACCACGCGCGGGTGTACGAACCTAAAGCGGTAGCGGCAGCACGCTTGGTTAGATGGGCAGCCCTCATCATTGTAGCGGTTGCAGGCCTCCTTGCTCTTCCTGCTTCCTTTCTCCCCTCCTGCCGACTTGGAGCTTCCTCCGGAGCCTCTTCAGGAGGCTCTTTCGCTTTCGACTTGTACTCGAGGCAAGCGACTCCGTTGTCATTGAGGAAGGAGCGCTCCCAGTGGGTGACACGGCTGCAGTTGGCGAGAGGTCACGGCGCCCAGCTGCCTTGTTCCCCAATTTGCGGTCGAGGAGAATAATCCTCTCATGGACGTGTTCGGCAGAGCCGGTGAACAAGTCCGCTATGTACCGCTTATGCAGGGCAGCCAGATTAGCAAGGAGAACATCCTTGAAATAGTTGTCGCTTGCAGGCTGTTCTTCAGTCTCTGCACCACACTGCTGCCCGCCAATCCGCCCCCACGATCTACGCCGACGTGGCATCTGCCATGCACCTCCCCATACTTCTTGGAAACTTATTTACGCGGATGTTGGGGAAATTCCCAACGAGGGCCTAGTCTGTAGTTAACCGCGCCACCATGTATAGGTCGCCGCGTTTGACAAATCATCGGAGTTTGAAATTTGGCCATGCCTATTTTGCAACTCCAGGACCCCCATGCTCAAACTCTGGGTGAGAAAGAGGGTTTAAATTCATGTCTGACCCCAAATATCTTTCCAAGTGCTTTGTTTTCAGCCTCCATTGTCGCGGAGTAAAAAAGAAGTGATTAGTCAGGATTTATCATTCCCTCAGCCATCAAGTTTCGAACTCCTGGTTCTTCAGCTCTGTCGCCGCGAGTTGGGGGGAGAAGTTGTTCAATTTATGCTAGTAAATACTGTTTGTGCTTCAGATTTGCGAGAAACAAGCTCTGGAATGGATACTAGTGTCCGAATTCCTGTTGTGATTTGTAATAAGCAGACCACCGATCACTCGATCGACCTTATCAATAGTCTCTCGTAGACAGACGCTACAACAATTCTGGTGCTCGTGCCTCGCATGTTGTAGTCTGTTGATAAGGTCGATCAAGCGATCGGTGGCCTGCTTATTACAAATCACGACAGGAATTTGGCTGCCAGTATGGATTCCAGAGGTTTATTTTCACCAATCTGAAGCAACAATAGTGTTGATTTTGCTCACTTTGTGAGGCAAAAATCTCAACGTTCCCTAAATATTTTTGGCCAATCCAAGTTCTTGGATGCAATAGTGAATACAGCTCTACAATATGAGTGATTTACCTTTGTTGAAGAAAATTATTTGATTGACTTGGAAATTGCCATTTTCACACATATTGTTTTGATGAGAAATCAAAGTATTTTGATCTCAATATCTCAGAAATGTGCGCCTAGTCATTCTGACCTATCTGGCACTTTATTTCATCCCAAAATATGCTCCTGTCATCCAACAGTGCCTAAAAACCCACCGTCCATCACTTTTTTCTAGCACAAGTATTTTTGTCTTTAAGTTACGAGCACCAACTCCTAGCTACTCTTGTCCTATCTTCTCTATGAAGGCACTCGCCTTCATAATCTTCTTGCTTCTCGTGTGTACCCCCGTGTCTCGAACGCTACACCCGGTAAAAGGATCTCTCGATTCACCAGGCCAAGATAAAAGTGTCGGAAGTCTCGATTGTTCAATAAAAGTGTCGGTGATTTGACTTCGGTCAATAAAAGTGTCCGCAATCTGACCTCGCTCAATGGAAGTGTCGGAGGTGAGATTCAGCCAATAAAGTGTCGCGAAAACTGACCTCTTTCCGACACTTTTATTGATGATCTCAAACCTGATAAAAGTGTCGGAAACAGGCAAAATTGGCAATAAAAGTGTCGGCAAGTCAAAAAATGTCAAAAAGAGCGTCGGTCGATTAAATGTCAAAAAGAGTGTCGGTCGATTAAATGTGCACTTTGACCGCCATACTCAAAAAGTGACCCCCGCGAATTTCCCCGGAATTTTTTTTTGCCGGGCACATGCTTGCTATTGATTCGGCCCGGTCTTCACAGTACCGCCTCCGTCGAGTAAGTATGGAGAGCTTTCAGGCCTCTGGCTTGACAACCAGGGCAGCAACAGGAAATCTGAACAGACAGTTTTTCTTAGAATCGTGCCGGCTATCACCTCGGAATCAGGCACGGAAAATTAGGTCTCCATACTAAGTCACGTTGGGACGGCACAATGGTAAATAACACGCCTGGCATGATTCCTTAACAGGTTGCTGCTTGCTATTGATTCGGCCCGGTCTTCACAGCACCGCCACCCTCGAGTATGGAGAGTTTTCAGGCCTCTGGCTTAACAACCAGGGCGGCCATCCATTTCCACGGAGCGCGCCTCAAAAAGTGGCCCAGAAAATTTCCCCGCAATTTTCCTTGGGTTCCTTAACACCGTGGAGTGCTCAATTTCTTCCGATAGATACATTTGGTCACATGTTTGGCAATGTAAAGCACTTTGTGGCCAATATCACGTCTGAGGGAAATCTGAATAGACCAAAATGACCGCAATCCCATGCTCACGCGCCCTTGTCCTCCTTACACTTACGCTTACGCTTTCCCCCATTACCATTTCTCCTATACTCACCCTATCTCTGTATTCCAGGGGCATCTCCCACATTCGCCTCATCGACTTTGACTACGTCACGCTTTCGTCGCTCAACCGGCACGCGACGGCGGCGCTTGCGGACGTGGGGACGCCGAAGGTGGGTGGCTGGCTACCTTCTCCTTGTACTTGTACCTATACATAGAAGTATGCATAATTTATTCCAGAGGCATTTCGTAAAAGGTGTGGGCTGGAATATAACCTACCGCAGGTTGGTTCCGTAGGTTGATCCTCACATAAACAGTTTTTGAAATGACAAACAAACGTGTTTTCACAATCTGTCTCCGCCGCTCCTTTAACCTACCTCTGGGACGCGCACTGCCACTTGTCCTGGCCCCTCCGATGACCGATTTTCACCACCTCGTCCCGATGCACCGTAGTAACGATCCCCAATCAAGCCAAATACCACGGGAGAACGACCCCCAATAAGTGAGCAGGACATTATTGAATACCGTGATCAAGTGAGGTTCCTCATCGCATACAGAATATCCTCGCCCCTGTGGTCTTGCGCTTGACGTCCTTGCCGATCTTGGTGTTCGGCGGGACTGCAGACTGCAGCCTTCATTATGCGGGAGACGTTGGCGAACTACGGACTGCATAGTAAGTGGTGAATAACAGAGAGATGGCGTGGCGGTTGAAAACGCACGGGGTTTGACGACTATGCGGAGGTGCTTACAATATATCTCGCAAAGCTTCGGGATGTAATTAATTTCAGCGCTCACCTGCATGCATATCAACTAACAAGAGAGTGACGCCCAGCACCAGACTTCCTCTGCTCAAGTGGAAACCCACGTTCTCAATCTTAAGGGCGGTCAACGCAGGTCCCAAAATTGTGCGAAAGTGCAAAAAAAGTGCAAAAAAAAGACGAAATTTTCAGCTCGAATGTCGAAATTTTGGCTCATGTGCGCTATGTCTGTACAACACCGCGTTTTTTCAAGTTTTTCAAATTGGAAAAAGGAGGAGAAGGAGGGGAGATCAGGGAGACTTGATATGTTTAAGGCCAAATTGTTACCTGGAAATTTCAGCTTCACAGGAGCCAAAGTACGGACTTTGCCTTGAAAAGCGATATCCGAAATTGTAGTTCTCATTGACGAGCTGAAGAAGTTGTGTCCCGCCCTCCCTTCGTCCATCCTGGCGGCTGCGGCCAATGATTGCATTCCGACTGTGCTGAAAATGGGCGGGCAGGAGGCGGGGGATCATGGCACTTTTATTCGGCGCATGGACCTCCTTTTCGGAATGACTACGCGCAACGAGGACGACCGCCTCATTAACATTCGCCGCGGACGCTGGGGCATCGAGCACGTCGTCAAGTATTTGGAAAGCATTGGCTGGCGGACGTCCGGTATCGATCTCCTCCTCCCCAATGTCAAAATGACACAATTACGAGACGAGCTCAACTTCATCATGTGTGAAATTATCGATCCTTTCCTTCTGACTACTAATGCCGTTCAACAGCGCAAATCCAAACACAATAGAGAGTTTGCGCAGGACCCATATGAACCACGCTGTGGCCTTTGGGGCGTGCGCGTCATATGGCTCCACCCGCCAAATTATGACGCAAATGGCCGTCATATGGCTTCTGAAGCCATATGCCCGCTATTTTTGCGCACGGCCCGAAAGCCACAAGATGGCTCCAATGGCTCCTGCGCAAACAGGTTAATCCCGGTTGTACAGATAGTTTCAGTCTCTACGCCTCCAACGCCGGGTAAAGATGACGAGGTCGAGGATTCTCCTGAACGCGGCCGTCAGCAGGAGAAAGGTGTGTGGCTTCCTTTTTTCACAGCCTATACTTATGGCATTAAAATATTCAGGAAAGCGTAAAGCTTCACCTGCAGAGAATGCCAACGGGTCTGGTCCGAGCAAGCATAGGTCTTAGAGAGAGAGTAGATGTCGGCCCAGACTGGTGGCACACGAGGCGGCAAAGGGCGGGAGCGTGGGGACGATGGCAACGACGTGATGTGCTGGCAGTTCTGATGGTCCAGACCCACGATGGCTGATTGTGACTTCCTAATCGAGGCTAGATGGAGACGAAGAGGTTTTGGCTACTCAGCTAATTCATGCGCAATTAGTGACAGAGAGGGATTTTTGAAAATATTATGTATTAGGTAATCTGTGTTTTCGGGCCATTTTCTCACCAAATACGGTTTTTGCATGCCTAGAACATGTTGCAGAGGCCCAATATTTTGTGGGGAACAACATATGTACCTAGGTAAGGAGGTGACAGAGCCAAAATAACATGAAATACTCAGATATATGGCAACGTAGAGTGAGTTGCTCTCGTTGTGCAGTGAGTTGCTGATGATCCGGGTGATTTCTGTTGATCCTTCACACGGCCGACAGATTTGGACCCCGGATACCTGTTTGCTCTGCAAATGTCCTTGGCCTCCCCCACTACGCCTTCCCAAAAAGGAAGGTGCCATCAAACAACGAATGGACGAGCCCTGCGGACTCCTCGGACTGTCTATCAGTATATATGCCCTCTGAGAGGGGATGGAGGATCTCAAATAAATTATTTGATGTTTTGAGTCTGTTTTTCCTCTGTCAATACATGTTCTAGGGCATTTATAACAAAATTACTGGAATTGATGAAGGGAGCTGAATGTTCTGGCACAGAGGTAGTAAACAGTATGTAGCCCAAAATTTAGTTTCAGCTGGAAAAACAAGAAATCACAGCTTTAAGGTAGGGCAAGGCCTTGCCATTATTGTGCAGGCTGGACTGACCTGTGTGCACTGTACTGACCATTGAGAGTTGCAGTGAAATAAAGCAATTGATATATCCAGTTGATTACATCCTGGGCGACGTACAACAGATATAGGCAGTCGGGGCGGGGAAGGAACGGAAGAAAGTAAGTAAAAAAAGCATTGCGCCCCAAAAGAATCGAACACAAACACATCATCATCATACTAATGATGCAATCATTGCACCGAAGCGCATACATAGCAGCTAGAGTAGAGTAGCAGTGAACCAGTATGGCTATGGCTGGCAGGCGGGGAGATTTCCTTTTATGGGAATGGCGTAGTGGGGGAGGGGTAGGTCAGCTTCTTCTGCCTCACCCGCCTCACCTCTCTACGATTGTGCACATCATGCCTCAACCGCGCTGCCAGTCCATATATTTGGTTTTGCAAACCAATAAAAAAATCAGGTCAAATATACGGTTGCAGTTTGGTAGCCTGTTCTGTTCACATGTCTGGACTGAATTTATATGTACAGGTGCGGCCATCACTCAAAAATACACTGTAAAAAAAATCCTGTTTGCGATTTGCTGTCTCTCACGGTCATACTAGGCTCATATATTGCCCACAAATGCTTTTCAAGATTGCACCTGCTGAAAATGCAGTGCCCTGGACCAGGCAAATGATACTGTGCGTCTCATGAGAGTTGTTGGAAGCAAAAGAAGAATTGCCTCTTGCTAAGTCAGCACTGGGCTGTGAAGTGGGCAGGAAGGCTAGTGTCCAATTCCCAGAGGGAGCCAAAGCCGTTACCGAGGCTCCGAGTTGAACGGTCCAAATTTTTAGAGCCCCCAGTTCAACCCTCAAATTATCCAGAGGCCACAGTTCAACCTGTAAATTATTCTGTGTATGTCTTGCTTGCATCTGAAATCCGGGTGATTCCTCGCTGAAAAATCACCTAGAGGAACTAATACAGTTCGCAATCCCATGATGTTTAATATAGTGTAGGGAGTCGCAGATGGCTGCCTCATAATTTTCTTACTACCTACAAACAGTTTCGACACGTATGATTCTTACTCAGTACCATGTATCCAGGCTCCTACCCGCACACGTTACGAGGTTGGGCAAGACAGAGCAGGCACAATTAAATATTGAATTATGAGGTGTAGTAATACAAAAAGACAAATCCTTGATAGCCGACACTAATACTCCCGAACTTCAAAGGCCCTAACCTCTCCACGGCGGCTGGCACTTAACAGATGTAAACAACATAGCCACCCGCATGGCTGGACTGCTACCTTTTCGTTAGCTCGATTGCGGTGCCCCTAGAAAATTTATCGATGGGCTTTATAACCCCTCAGCAGGCCCCCACACTTATTTTGACATTTCTTTGAAACACAGAGGTCCACAAGGAATATTTTCGGCAAATGTGGCTATGTTGTTTACATCTGTTAAGTGCCAGCCACCGTGGAGAGGTTAGGGCCTTTGTAGTTCGGGAGTATTAGTGTCGGCTATCAAGGATTTGTCTTTTTGTATTACTACACCTCATAATTCAATATTTAATTGCACCTGCTCTGTCTTGCCCAACCTCGTAACGTGTGCGGGTAGGAGCCTGCCATGTATCCACGTATATCTAGTTGTGACTTTGACAAGAAATAGCACTTTTACTTAACAACTACCAACAGGGCCCATGATAATCGGTTTCGGGGTTTGATACCGAAATCGGCCCTCCCCTGAATCTTGTCCGGACTCTCCCCCACGAGGACTGGCGAGATCTTGTCTGGATCCTGTATCACACCCTCGGATTTTGGCGGAATCTTGTCCGGACTCGGACTCAAACCTCAAAAATTGCCGAAAAAATCGAAAAAAAATCGAAAAAAAATCTATTATAAATCTACCTCGTTCTCCTCAATGTCCATGACATTTACATTTGCCTTGCCGCCTCGCTGGACGGTGTTTAGGACGGTCACCATCTGAACCAATTCCCCCTGCTCGGAATGCAACTGCTTATATGTTCAATAGTGCCTGTGCTAACATCTTCTGCGCCAGTATCCACTGCAGGATCCCAGCTTGGAAGATTACTGGTTGCGTACATGTGCGATGGAGAGTCGTATTTGGAAGGGAGGGTTGCTTCAAATTCCGGCGGAATCTGGATGGCACAGACAGCCTCAATGGCTACAAAGTCCGGAATATCTCGAAAGGTGCGGTTGCATCCAATCCATTCAGATCTTATCCATCGTGTGTTTTCTCGTTGAAGGTCACCGTCGTCAACGATGTGTTGGTCCATGGTAGTGCGAGGTAGTGGGTATGAAAATGTTGTAGTATAGAATCAATGTAAACAGTTTGCTGTTCGTATGCCACCGCACCATTGCACAATACACTGCTCTGTGCTTTGAAGATAGAACATTAACAAATATATATAGGAAGTCGACCATGATCAAGAAACAAAGCAGACAGACAATGGATTTGACCTCTCGGTTGTCCCACGCAAGCCTTGTCCGGACTGGGTCTCAGACATTTGAGGATCTCGGCCACTGTCCGGAATGGCGCATCAAAGTCGGTGACCACGAGGTCCAGATTTGTCCGGATTCTGCTCAAAGGTGGGTCAAGATTTTGAAATTTTTGTCCGGATTGCCATATGAAGCACCAAAACCAATTATCATGGGCCCTCTACCAACTCGCCTACCGCCTTCCCAGCCCGATAACCGGTTCTGATAGAGGCACAGGCGAGCTCTATACGATCTACACGACATAAGTAACAATCTACCGCCCTCATGACACTTTTACTCCCGACTGATTCCATTAATCGGTCTCAGTCTCTCTGTGTGGTATATACCGCTAAGGGATTAAGTAACGACGTATAGAGCGTACGGATATCCGTCCTCTAGTCATTTCTTTTAGGACTCAGACCATCTCGACGAGGGTCTATCACACAATTCTGAGGACAAGCGTCTCAGCTTTACTTACGTGCTCGCATAACCGGAGTGAGGATCAACTTGTCCTCACATATAGACAGATCCGGATGTTGAAAAATGAAAAATTGATGTTCGACTTCATTGGTTGCATATGGATTCGTTCTCCACATGCACTGATTTTTCACTGGGCCATCCCAATTTCGGGGCTTAAGCTACTGTTGGTGCCAGAGCTAATTTCCCCTCGCTTTGGGTTGAAGAGTAGAGAGTTTTTATTCCACCTTTCTGGTCCCAAGGACGGCTTCATTGTTTCGTTCTTTCATATCCACAGAGATTTGGTACCCTTCCGAGTACAGCTGAACTTCTTTCATGCTCTATCAATGCTGGTGTATAGGTCCAGACACGTGTTGTCTGCATTAAACAACGAGCCAACAAGACGAGCGTTGAATGAGTGAGAAATTTCAGAGAGTTCTCAAAGAGTGCAGGAGCATAATCTCTGACTTCAAATTGGGAAACAAGACACCAACAAGACAGACAGTGAGCCTGCAGACTCCTCTTGATGCATTTGTAGATGATGCTTCTTTTTTTCGGAGACAGCCTGCTAAGTTGAAGCTTGTGAGAACAGAGTCTGTACATCAAGAAGATTCTTGGAAACATGAAAATCTGACATTACATTTTTGTCATCCAGATTCCAGTGCCAGGTGGTCTCGAGCAGACACTTCAACAAAATTGAACCTTAATTGTAACCTTGCTTGTAAAAGTGTCAGGTACCAAGCAGAATATACTGCTTTTGCCGTTACAGCTCAGAATAGAAACCAAAAAGAGTAGCATCACTTCGAATTCAATGCTATGGAATACATCAAGGGAGTGGAAGGAAGGGCACGAGCACGATGTTCACGGGGTCCCCCATCAGCTATCAACGGCAGAAGACACGGCAGACCACGGATCAGCGAGCAACTCACTCTACGTTGCCATACAGATAAGTGTGATTCTCACAGGATCTTCAGATGCAAGAAAATGCTGAATGCCTCCAGTGCAGCTGGAAGAACTGTAATAACATTATGTGTATTTCTGGCTCTGTCACATACTTTCCTCAGTATGAATATTGCTCCTCACAAAATCTTGGGCCCCTGTGACATGTTCTAGGCATGCAAAAACAGTATTTGGCGTGAAAATGCCTCAAACACAAATTACCTAATACATAATATTTTCAAAAATCCCTCTCTGTCACTAACTGTGCATGAATTAGCTGAGTAAATCTATTCAGTTTTTATGTAAATCGGTGCAGAACTGACTGAGATATTTACAATTCTCTGAAAACATTCCAAAACAGAAAAAATTTCGTCGCGCCTTCGGTTCCGACATTAGCTGTAATTGGAAAATTTTGTGGCCATTTGAGGCCAAACCCCGGGCATTTGAACATCTGGAATCTGCCCCTTCACAAACACCAAGACAAATCTGAAAGGCATAATTCAACTTCAACTGTGTTCAATCGTTGTCCCAGAACTTGGTAGCAACATTACAGAATAAAAACTCAAAGGACAGTATTTCTACGGAAAGTGGCTGTTATTCGGACTATGAGGATTAACATAACAAGAACAAGAAATAAAGAGGGTGAGATGAGGCATTAATTAATTAAAACTATTGTTGAGTCGGGCGGCAAGTGCGCAGACTGTAGACGTGTTTGATTTGAGAGGTTGCTTTCTTTTTGGTCACAGTAGCCTGCGATGTTTGAGCTTGAGCAGTACTTGGTTCACTCCGGATGCCTACCTTCACCGACTTCGGCTTCTGAACTGCCTTCGCGGTGAATTTTTTGGCATTCTTCTCATGTTTTCGCTGGGAGCAATTGAGGCGATGGTGAAAGTGAGATTTGGATCACTCACAATAGGGAAATCGTCGAGCATAAGTTCGACTTCCTTCGGCGGGCTTCTAGAGACCTGAACGCCGGAATGAGAGCAGGAACAGGAAAGAACTAGAGCTCTACCCTGGTCGCAACAATTGATTTGTCGTTGTAGTCGGGACTTTTCGATACAAGCCGTGCCCACGCCCAATTTGATGGCATCAGACAAAATGGCTTGCGCCTGCCATTTTGTTCGCGACGAGCACTGACACTTCCCTCGTGGTTTCTCCACATGATTCGACTGTGAAATACTTGACTAAGCCCATACAAACCATCTATTTGAACAGGTTTGACTTATTCAACATTTTCTTCTGGGAGGTTGAACTGAAGTCAACCAACAGCGGTGAGCACCATACCTCATATTAAAGTTAGTACGAATCAGTACGCAAAAGAAAGAAAGAGCTCACATGCCCACTTTCCAACCACCAATGCGCATCATCTATAAGTCGCGAACGTGATTCGGGCACCCTGAGCTCGACAACGACTATTCTGAGCAGTTCTGTCTGCTGGAAATTGCCTGGAATGCTTGGGTCATTAAACCAGGATCAACAAGCAGAACGCTGCACGCTACCAACAGCACTGGGGAACGCTTAACGTTACCGTAGTCTTTGGCCCATCCGCCCATCCGATTTTAACCCATTCATAATTTGTTCGAAACAAATAAAGACTTGAGGGCCGATCATTGGTGAAATACTCTGCAGCCCATGGCAAGCCCATGGACCTCCGTTCGGCCGAACCATAAATTCGCTGGCTGCAATATTAGACAGCCTCTGGAGCACGATTCAGCCCACCGTAGAAATAATATTACAGTGCCTGCCTTGATCGCAAAACTCGCCTTTATCTTGCAGCTTTTGCCACCTTCATCATTATCCTCCCAAATGCCGCTCCTGGGTTTTAAAAACCGTTTTCAACCCCCAAAATGTTGCCTTGATACCAAAAACTCTTTCACCTTCATCTTCCCGAGTTTCACCAAATCACCTTTGCCGCCCCCAAAATGGCCCGTTTTCTATCGCGGATTATCCTGTAAATATCGCCTCAATCCTTTATTCGCGGCCTCCATCCTGCTCCCAATTGCTGTTGCTCCTGATGTTACCTCATTCCAAAAAACCTAACCTTATCTTTACAGTACTGCGGCAATACATTTTTCGAAGAAGTGAAACGAGTTCCTCGGGCGATCTTGAGAGAGAGTAGGTCGTACCGGCACCCGACCTGTGATTGTAGAACACATAGTATACGACTAGCATTACTTGTGTCCGCCTAAACCCTTTGCTACATCCTCCAATATCAACCGCAAATAGCAGATATACTGTGACTGCTCCGGACTCTGTGACCTCAGGAACGCCAAAACCGCATCACCATCGCCCCGCAATGTCGCATGCCCAAAGGCTCGAGGGTCATCACCAACATACTGGAACACCATCCCCAGGGGCGTCGACCCCTCGATTTTGGGCGTGACGTTTCCATTGCGTTGGCTCAATCCTTCCTCCACCACTCCCCTAACATTGCGTGTGCGTAGCATATGTATTCGAAGTGCCGCGCTCCACCATGACCCTGGAAGAACGCGAGGAGCAGGTCCGCGTCGCCCTGTAGGGTCGTGGGGCCGAAGATCCGTGCATTCAGAGATAGCTCGAATGTCATCGCAATGTCCGAGCAGAAGACAGGGCCACCTGGCCCTAGATGAATGCTTTGAGAAAAGACCACGGGGACCACACCCAAATTTGCAGAGATCGCTGGTGGCCGATATCCCTCCGGAAGGAGCCGGTACTCTTCCTCCCCGGCCCTTGCTTGGTGCTTCCTCTTATTGTTGTCTGTATTGTTTACGGGGCGAGTTGCCATTGAGTGGCGGCAGAAGCATAACGACAACAGACGCACCAATGGGGAGTATCTCTTCTCTTCCTCCACCCCACTTGCTCCTCTTACCCTTTAGGTTTGGGGGAGCGATTTGTCGGTTATCCTTCACCCTTTCGGCGGCCTGACCAATGAATTAGTGTTGAGATAAGCCTGTCTAAGCCGGTGGGCGCAGCGTTCCAGGCTGCCATGCGCACCCTCTGTAAACTGTGTGAACTCTCACCTTCCGATAGCCATTTAAGAGTTGGGGTTTCTTGTACCGGGAATTCGCGACGAACTCCTCGATTTGTGTCACCGACAGGTGTGTCACCCTCGTAGGGGTGATCCAGGCACTACAACAACCAAGGTGTGTTGGGAACAGTACAGAACAAGGAAATCTACACACTATTCTCCCCCGGGGAAAAACTGCACGAGTGCTGTGTTCTGGTTCGCGAAACGCTTGGTTTTAATTGCGTCTGGCGCTGTCGCGGGGTCTACGATCTAAGAGAATGTTAGCCCATAGGCATAGGCGGTGCCACCTTTATCAATATTTAGTGTCACTGACTTCCCCGGGCCACGGGGGGAAACCGTCAACCGTTCCGAGTATAAATGCCGTGATCCTGGCTGCGGGCTTTTTTCTCAAGCTCACGCTGGCGTATGTAGTCTGCAAGGTAAGTGGTCCCAATAGGTTTGAACATGCTCTCTTATATACAGCAATCACCCGTGAGAGATCTGGACTGTCCAAAGATCCCTATCTAAAGTTACCGCGGCCACCATGCAATGGCACCGAAGATTGCCGATTTTAGGAACTGCATCTAAAACCTCCGTGGGTGTGCGAGACGTCGCTGAATGACATCTCTGCAGTTTAAATGTAAGAATGGAACAGGTACCGAGATCCAACCGCAGGGACCTGTAAGGGGGTAGGTAGGTAGGTAGATAGCATTATGTGCCACGGTCCCGCTTAGGAACACCGGTTTGAGGAAGTATCCGGTGTAAGTAATACGGGCGGGGAATATGCTGCCATGGTTATGTCAACGCCGTGCGCTTCCTCTCACTTTGGATTCCCACTGTCCATGCCGCTCTACAGAATGCCGGAGATGTATCCCTCACCTTAAGTGGCCAGAAATGTCTACAATGTCTTCCTGTTATTCTACGCCATCCCCGTTTGCGTTTGAGAAGTGCTTGTAGTGAAGTTCCTTTTTCCGTACTTCTCTGTATTTCCTTTTGTTCTACCACGGTGGGTCGAAAGACCGCGGCCGTCGTGGTCGGTCAGAATAGCCTCTTCCGCCTCCCCGCTTTTCCTTCCCAGGCTCCTCCCCCGCCGTGGACGACCTGCCGTGTTGTCCCTCTGGCGGTCTCGCCGTCCTGGCATTACTTGATTTGTAAGTATGACTTTTGGCTGCTCTCCTACTTATTCTCGTCTAATTCAAGCTGCGTTTTGATGTGACGTGACCTTTGTCGACAATGAACGCCACCCCGGCCTTCCCTCTGCCAACCGGTCGTCGCCTACGTGACGCGGCGCCAGCGATCCCTCCTCCGTCGACGCCTAAGCTTGTTGGTGATCTCGCTGCGCAACACTACCCTTCCATCCTTGACCGCGCTGGTCTTTTTATGTCTCTGCTGAAGGTATATATCGCCTCCAGCATCGATATGCTTTTGACTGACATGCAGTTGCAGTCCGTGGCAATGAGGCTCCCTCCTCGGCGGTCTGAACTACGCCTCTGCTGCTTGTGCTGCACGAGGACGAAGTAATGGAAACGGGAACGAGAGGCAGACTTGATGGTCTGGTTACGCGGGTGCGTGCCCTCGAGGTTGGATGTCCTCCTTCGCTACTGGGTCAACGTTAACGTCCGCCTCGCCCACCCCTTCCTCGCCCTCTCTCGCTCTCCACCCCCTATCCCTCGCCCCCATCTCTTCGCACGCACTTGCCGCCATCGCGATCGTCGTCTTGCACAGAGGCCCAAGCCCAAGTGCAAGAAGGGGCACAAGACGTCGAGAGCATGCAGGCCGTGCTGCACTCCTTCTGCACGGCGGTAGCGGCGCTCCCGCCTCCCTTCCCTCCCATTCCATTCAGGCGTCGGTTGCTTCGGGGACCGGTGCTGAGCGCGAGAGCCATGGGTTCGCGGTTCTTTGATTGTGTGCTGAAGTCACGGCTAGACACTCAAGCTGCTTGACTTTAACCACTCAAGTCAAGCTGCTCAAGCTTAGGATTCCGACTGAAGCCAGCTTAAGCATATAGTTTCAATGCACTATAGTACGCTTTTTGTACAAAATTTTGGCCGCGGCTTAAGCACCTTAAGCCAAGGGTTCTATATTGCGTGGTATTTTGGTACGCTTGTATACAAAAACTTTGGCTGTGTAGCTTAAGCTGATTCAGCAAATACTGCCGTCGCAATGTGTGTGGCTTAAGCTATCGTAAATAGGTGACAGGATTCCGACCCATTTACAGCTCAAGACGCCCGCCCGATATGTATCCACCTCACACGCACTTTTCTCTCTTTCTCCTGCTCTTCGGTTCCCGCCTACCAAAACAGGTGTTACTCCACTGCTAAAGGTCTGTTAAATTGTATATCCAAAGTTTGGATACTCTGAGTTATTCACAAGGCTATTACTAAAACCTGGTTAGTATATAGTGTCTGTCTACGCAAGATAAATAGCGCCATCAGCTTCTTGGAAGAGTGCAACAGCCCTCGCATTCAGCTTACCACAAGAAATAGCTCAAGTAAAAGTCGAGATCCCTTTCAAGAAAATGAAAGCAAGAGCTATGATGTCGAGCAGTGAGGGCACGAAATCGAGTGAATCGAACCTATTTGTGAACAGAATTATGAGCTTCTTCGACGGCAATCATCGGCTCAGCTTCCGAAGCGACAAAGCCGAAGGATTTGGGCAGCAAGAAATCAAGGCATCACTGCTGACGCAAAATCTGCTGACGAAAATGTGATGCACGGCCAAAATCTGAAAATCATGCTCCCTAAGACCCAGTAACTTACGTTACCGGGAATTTCTTCCAACGGCCTTTTCCCTCCACCACGTAACCAAACTGCATCGTTTTGGCCCAATGTCGAATTTTTGGTGCCCGTCACGCTGAGTTGCGGGGTGTGTCGAAATGTCGAATAGGTAAAGGGGTCACGTGTCACGCCCCCCTGTCAATTTGAACGGACAAGTACAGTACTGGTGCACAACCTGAACAGCCAACTGCCAACACTCTCCGAACGGTATCTCCGGAGCGGCACATACCAATTTCCCACGCTTCCAAAATAGGCGGGTTTTGATTGTATTCCTGGCACTCAAGGTCCGTGCACATCGTACCAAACAAAGGCAATGTTGGGACGCCCACAAACTCTTTCTCCACACTCCACAATCCTCTCTGCCACCCAGCGACCTCCCCCGTTCTGCTCCTGATGCACGGCACACCGACTCCTGTTGTATCCAACTTCGAGACCACCAAGGCAACGCCAGTGAACCATAGTAATGGGCCCCAGTGCGCCCACTGCGGCTGGCGAGGTGGAGGTCATGCGTGCGTCGTCCCTTCGCCCTTTTTTGTCGGTGCTGTGCAACTGATATCTCGCCTTGCACTCCAGTTCTAACTGCCCCTTTAGTGCGCCGTTTCAGATTCTTTCGTCACTGTCTGACGATGTCTTGCAGAGTAGTTAATCATCCAATCTACCTGGCCAAGGCCCTTCAGCTTGTAATTAATCCATGTACGTCGCGTGCAGCCTGCTATTTTCCTTAGGCTGATCAACACATTGTAGTCGCGACTCTCACTTCTCACAACAATTGTTTTGGTTGTAAAATACAGTTGGTTCATGGACTCCCTCGCAGCGAAGGTCTGGAGTTCAAACCCTGCAATATGTACTTTCTTTTTTCCCCCCCCGTTTCCCAATGAATTCTCGTGTGTTCTTGTACGGATGCGCAATTGCACAAAATACTGTACAGTCGGATAGCTCATAATGAATAAGGTCGGTGGGCAGCCTATATCGCCCCTTGCGCCACATTTGGATGTACTAGGCATGATTGCCTACATTTCAGCTTCAAGAATCACCCGGTATCAACTAGATCGGCATAGAATTGACGGAGAACGGCCTCTTCAAAGTTGCTGTTAGAAACAGCCTAGCATACGTAAATTTCCCGACTTGGCTCATTTCAAACCAGGTTTTGAATCTGACATGCTGTGGTGATAGCCAGCGAAATTTCAGTCGGGTGTGTCTCTTCAGATTTCTTTCTCGGGCTCTGCTGTGGTTTCATTCTTAGGCAAACACGCACAATTTCAACCCCCGACAAAGTCTGCCAAAGTCACTCATGTAGGCTCATTGTAAACCCGGATTTGAAATCAGACATGCTGGGGTGATAGCCAGCAAAATTCCAAGCAGATCTGTCTCTTCAGATTTCTTTTTTGGGCACTGCTGAGGTTTCATTCTTAGGCAAACAAGCACAATTTCGGCCCTGGCTTGTAATTGCCAAACTGAACTAAATTCACTCGTGTAGGTTCATTTTAAATCCGGTTTTAAAAAATCTGACTTGCTGGGGTGATAGCCAGCGAAATTTCAAGCAGATATATGTCTTCAGATTTCTTTCTCAGGCACTGCTGAGGGTTCATTCTAAGGCAAACAAGCACAATTTCAATTCCCCAAACTGAGCCAAATTCGCTCGTGCGGTTTTGAAATCTGACATGCTGGGGTAATAGCTCATTTCAAAGCGACTCATAGGCAGGCATGGCAGCTAAAAAGTATAATCAGTTAAATTGTGAAGCAGTCCTGTCCATCATGCGTGATGATTAATGCTGATACTTTCGGTGCTGCACTAGTCTGTAGTTAACCGCGCGATCGTTGTACAGTGCCGGACAATCAAAGTCGACAAATTTGATGGACCATTTACCTAGGTCTCGGCAGGTCATCGGTAAGCTTTTAAACGATGGGAAAGGTGTTTTTACATCCAAATGGTTCATCTGGCACGAGCCGATTTCCCTCAAACTCAAAAATAAGTTTTGACCACCTCAAAATTTTGGCCAAGCACCGAGAATTAGCCGAAAAATACCGAAAAAAATACCAATCGACTCCTTTTTGAAAGCACTATCTGAATCCGTTGAAATCTGAGAAATTCCACGAGCCGTTCTTCCAAAAAATTGATTTCCTTTTTGGGATAGCAGGTGGGCCAGATCGTGATTGACCAAGATTAGATTGTCCAGGGCAGCGTGGATACCTCGAGGCACGGTGCATTGTGGATACCTCGAGGCACAGTGCATTGTGGATACCTCGAGGCACCTCAGGACACAGCTTGCACTTTTCCACTGCACACTCACTACCACAATATGGCTCCTGGGCGCGGCTGCCCAGCAAAGAGAAAATCCAACACATCTGGACTTCGGAATCAGAAGCCTCGCACTCCAACCCCTGAGCCCGAGCCAGCACTGGTTGAACCAGAATACAGTCCTGACTGGCCAACAGACCTTGCAAGCGATGATGAGTCTGAGGAAGAGGAGGTGAATTTGGCTTTTGAAGATGGGATGAGGTCAAAAGCTGCCTCAGATGTTGATATTGATTCAGATGTGGAAGTGGAGGATGAGCAGGACGCATTTTCCCTCGCTACAGAGGCTCTCGACGACGAGGTGCTGCTGGAGAAGCTTCTTTCACAGTCGGAGAAGGTTGGGGAGGATGCAGATGATGAGGAGTGGGTACCAAGTCGTATTCGATACCAATGGCAACGGCGCAAAGAGGAAAGAACTGGTGTATGCACTGCTATCTAAATAAAATCTGTGCCAAACAATATTTCAGCCCGGGGTAAATACAAGAAGGGTCCCGATGTTGCATCCAAATCATCCCGTACCCAGCGGCGTTACCATAATTCCACTGCCAAGCAGACCAAACTCAACTTCACAAATTGTCCTGCTCCACGCACCAGTGATGGTCTGCATGAGGCTCCGTCCACCATCGAAACAGCAGCAGTCTCCGACGGTTCCGCAATGTCTGGCATTGAGGAGGATCTTCCAAATCTCCTTGATGATGACTCACAATCGGAGGCATCTGCAATTTCAATTGACAGCAGTGCCAACTCGGCAGCAGGTTCAGACTCTGATTCGCCACTGGACCATGCTCTGCCTCCCTCTCGACCTGAGGATGCACGAGTGGGAACTGGAGGCCGAGTACGAGACACTAATCTTAGGGGGTGTTGATGAAATTCGGGACTGGGGCATGCTACGGGTTCAGATCAAGAATGACCTCAAGAAGAAGGCGAAAACCCTGACTCTTTCCCAGTTCAACCAGCTCACAATAATTCGTAATTTCGCCACTCTTCGTCTCAAAGGTCTTGGTCGTCTTGCTGCGAGCCAAGCGATTGCACACCAGTGGCATGAGGGCGAAGGCCACCACTTCGCTCGGCAGGTTCGTGCTTTGGCCCGGCATTACCAGCGCTTCGAGAAGCTGCCTGTCGAGAAGCGTGGTGGCTTGCACACCTCTCGAAGTCTCCTCTGCAATGAAACAGTCAGAACAGCTGCTCGGGACTGGCTCATGGCACAGAAGGTTGGGAGTGTTCGACCCATCCTTTTCAACGAGCCTTGAATGATGTTATCCTCCCTGCACTTGGTCTCCATCCAAAAAATCCACTGTCTGAGAGAACAGCCCGACGTTGGCTTGTGAAGCTTGGATTCAGATGCACTGTCTTCCGAAAAGGCATTTACATTGACGGGCATGAGCGGGAGGATGTTGTCAAGTATCGGGACGAGGTGTTTCTTCCTGCCATGGCCCAGTATGAAAAACGAATGACACAGTATGTGATTCGTGACGGAGTCCTTGCCGGTATTCCACCCAAGTTGGCACCGGGTGAGAAGGAGATTATTTCGGAGTTCCATGATGAAGCATCATTTCATGCGGGTGAATTTATTACTTCAGCCTGGTGAGTCATTTTTTGGGCATCAAACCACTTCTGATTCACTTTATTAGGCTTGCGAAAGGGCAACAAAAGCTCCAGAAGAAGAGCCGCGGACACCTGATCCATGTGTCTGACTTCGTTAACGAAGTTACAGGCCGTCTTATTGTGCGCAACAAGGATGGGGTCATTATCAAAGATACACGACAAGTTATCTATCCCGGCAGCAAAGGTGATCCATGGTGGGATATGGAGCAGCTCTTGGTTCAAATCCGAGCTGCAATTAAAATCTTTGAAGAGGCACATCCTGGCTGTCAAGCTCTCTTCATCTTTGACAATTCATCTTTGCATGCATCACTGGGATCAGACGCACTTCATGCTTTCGAGATGAACAAGGGGAATGGCGGGAAACAGCGATTCCAGAAGGACACCATTATTCCTATCTCCGACTCTGTCCCAGCTGTTCACATGCGTGGCAAACCCCAGAGTATGAAGACAAGCGATGGTCTACAGAAGGGCCTGCAACAAGTTCTCAAGGAACAAGGCTTTGAAATTTTGGGTAGGATGCGGGCGAAGTGTAAACCTGTCTGTCCTTTTGAGAACCAGAACTGTTGCATGGCTCGTCTTCTCAGCCACCAGGAGGATTTTGCCAACCAGGTCTCTATGCTTGAGCAAGTCATCACTGAGGCTGGACATCTTTGTATTTTCCTTCCCAAGTTCCATTGCAAGCTTAATCCGATTGAAATGGTCAGTAATTTCTTTCTCTATTCTAACTCAGATTTGACTGAAAAATACAGTACTGGGGTTGGTGCAAATACCGTTACCGCCAGATTGAGAAGAACACTTTTGATCAAGCAAAGAAAGCTGCCTTTGGTTGCCTTGACGCTTGCCCAACCGAGGTCATCAGAAAGTTCGTAAATCGTTCTTGGCGCTTTATGGGTGCATATCGTAAAGGATTGACGGGGGACGCTGCCGCATGGGCAGTAAAGCAGCAAAAGGGGCATCGGAAGGTGTCACAGACAGCGATGCTGAAGCTTGCTCCAGGGGGTATTCTTAACTAGGGTACATTAAATAATTTTCTACTGTACCGAGCCCGAAAGGGGTACACAAACTTCATTTTTTGACCTCAAAATTTTGGCCGCAGCTAAAATGTTGTGGGAAAAACCTCGGAGGTGGTTTTTTAGCCCTTTTCGAGGTCTGGGAATCTGAATCTGAGCTCAGATTTACTCGGAAAATTCGCGTTCACCGGCAATCAGACTTGTCGACTTTGATTGTCTGGCACTGTATAGGTCGTGCCATTATTATATAATCGTCGGAGTTTCAATTTGTCCCAGGGCCATTCAGCCCTTTAAGCCGCTCCATCCACCAACTATAAGAGAGAAAGTGTGTTGGATTCTCATCTATAAAGGAACTGTGTCTTTTAAAATAGTGGTTTTGCTGCCATTTTCAGCTAAACCATTATCTCGGCCTTTTGCGCGCGCCGATCTATCAAACTGCGGCATTGCGCTTCCTCAACTCCTTCGCCACATGTTCACTGGACAAGTTGAACTTATCAACTTGCTAAAACGTATCTAGGCCTCAAATTCACGATAGACGCGCTGCCGAACATGTTTGGCCCTCCAAAATTTTCGTGATTATATAATAACGACGCGAGCGATCGCACGATCAAGCTTACTGACAGACTATAGCAAACGAGGTACGGGTTGAATATGTTATAGCATCTGTTTATAAGAGACTAGTACTGCACTGTTCACCGCAGACAGCGCTGATCTCCACCGCCATACGGAACACTGCAGAAAATGATGGTGCATCTAACTATGCCAATCTAAGTATGCCAACCTGGTAGTCTGTTCCATCCTGGTTTCTCTGAGAATCAATTCTTGTCGATATACTTAAGTACAAGGATGGCTCTGCCAATACCCTGTGACTCAGGCTCGTGAAGTCGAAGTTCAAAAACTGCACCCTGGGATGGATTACCAAGCACGGGAGTTACCCGCAGCTTTAACCGCATTATGCGGCAACACGGCTCCCATCTGCCGTTGTTGTTCTCGAGCCAGAACGATCAACTCAGACAAATATGACTCAATTATGCTGGAAAAATATCAGGTCTTAATTCCTGGAGTTGATTTTCTTCTTCCAGGTTTACTATTGAATTTATTGTGGAAGAAGAGGAGGCTGACCCATGAACGAAGTGTGCAGATTTAAAGAGAAGTGTGATTGTGCGGCAATGCCAAACGTGGCATCAGTTCCAAATCAGATCAAAGCTGACATCAATGGTTGGATCGGCCAGCTCTTTCTGTAAACTGCGAGTATTCTGTCTAAATAGAAAGCAAAATTTATTTCAGTTACCTTGACTTGAATTGAGTTGCCTTGAACTTATCTGAGTTGTCACTTTGCGAAAGGATGGAAAATCACTCCATGACGGTTTTCGGCAAGTGGATGCCGGAAGGGCGGAGATTGCGGGCCTTGAAAAGGCTTTGGAGAGAATGCTGGTGTATCTCTAACAAGCCACCTCCAACCGTAAACTGTGTCCCAGGATACTGCTTTGTCAAATTCGCGAAAGCCCCTCACTGCGCGTCCCCAGTCCGTCTCCCCCCACAAATGGCAACACCAGAGATGTTGTCGTCCAGAGGTACCTAATGAGTCCTCGGATTGGGAGCACAAGCAGCAGCAGCGCAAGTGTTTGTCCCAGCGTCCAAATGCTATCCTGGCCTGCCTGGCGTGATTCGTTTCGCAATATCGAGAGTTCGGTTGTCGACGATGAAGATGATGTTGATGATGAAAAGCAGAAGGAGGCCTACTGCCACACACCGTACCGACCGACTCCCGTCTCTTTGGGTCACTCCGCCTTACAAGAGGGCGGCGGAGATACAGATATGGGATGAGAACCAAGGCTGTGCGTAGGATGAGATTGACAATGGGAATTAGGACCGCAGCGTAGAACATGAGGGAGATGATGCGCAGCCCTGAAGATGCCATGGGGAATGTGTGGCTCAGGACGGAGATGGTAGCGTTCGGCGGGCATGAGGGTGAGCTGCCGAAGGCCATGGGATTTTCCCAGAGCCAAACACCCACCGCACCCATGAGGGAGAGGTGGAGACTGCCAATTGCGACAGCAAAATCCAGCAAGGCCTCCGGTTTGCCCTGTGTAGCTTCAGCCACAAGCTCCCGGTTCTCCCGTGCACCAGATTCCTTTCATAACTACTCAGATGTATTCTTCGCAGGTCCGCGGTCGAATACCATCCAGAGCGCGTCGAGAGACGGAGGAAGAGAAAAGAGAGAGGGAAGTATAAAGTTAAGTTCCAGACAAAGCGACATAGGAAAAGTCAAGGGAAAAGTCGCCAGCGGATACGTATAGAAACCCAAGGAAAGAAAGAAGAGAGAGAGGGAGAGAGAGACGACACACGCGATATTATCCGCGCGGCCGGTGCTTTCTCCCCCAGGGGCATCGTCTGCGGACCGATGCTATTGAAGCGGGGTGCGCCGCCGCGCGCAGAGCCGCGGGAAGAACCGGCGATTGCGTTGGCGTTCTGCGCCTCGCGCAAAGCCTTCGGCGCGCTCGGTGGCATGCGCTGAAGCTGGTGCGAGCGCGGCTGCTTTGGAGGCCCGGGCTTGGCTGAAGGTCGCTAGCAAAGGCTCCAGTCACTACGGCAGTCCGAAAACAGGCCGCTGACTGCAGCACAACAGATGCCGGTGTCCTCCTGGAGTCGGTTCTCTCTCTCGGTGTCTGTCGGTCGGACGGTCGTTCGGTCTCTCGGTTTTCGCTCGATCGGTCTGGGTAACAGACTTCAACATACCGAGGTACGAGGTAATAGTTGTATTGTCTGTCTAGGAGAGACTATGGTAGTGCGCTTCGCGACAAGCCCACCACTCAGGCAGTGTTGTCAAGTCACTGACTTTTGATCGACCCGAGTCAATGACCTTTGACGTTGCGGCCTCCAGTGACTGGGTCAGTGACTCGTCACTGACGCGTCGAAGCAGCGGATCAGAAATCCGATGGTAAGTTCTCACGGTCGCGTCTTCTCTTCGCGTCTTTCTTTTGCTCCCTCAAACCACGGTTTCTGTGCGCGCAACTCATCCCCGTACACCATGCCAAAACCTGGCCCCATATGGGACGCGTATCACACGGACGGCCAAAAATACAAGTCAAACAAATCATACTCGAATGCATGGTGTCTCGCATGCCTTCAGCAGCAAATTGAGGCGACGAAGGCGAATGAGCGGAAAGAGATAGCTGAGGGGACGCGTTTTGGACCACCTACCACCATGTCCGAAGAGGAATGGTTGAAATTTGGTGTGATATCTACGCAATAGACTACTTTTGTTTCCGACACTGATTAAGTTGCTAGTGGCGACGCCGAATACTGCGATGGCAGGGAAACCGGACGGCATGATGCGCCATCTTCGCGTGTGCTCAGCGATTGAAGCCTCGGAAGAACTCAAGACTAAACGCCAACAGCTGTTTCAACGAATCGAAGCGGCGCGAGGGCCACAAACTAGTGCACCTTCAATATCTTGGTCACAATCTTTTCCTGCTCTCAGCTCCAACTACGCCATACCTGCCCCTATGAATCCTAACCCCAGCTTCTCACCTACCTTTCATGGAACTCCCAATTTTCGCTCTTCGGTTCCACCTTCACCGTCGTTGAGCCCTCTCTCCCCTCTCTTTCCACAAAATTCGCTTCCACCTTCCCCATTTGACGCGTCGACACCACCTCCATCCTCGATGCTCTTTGAAGGGCCTTCCGCAAAGCGACGGCGTACATCGACAGGGTGGACGTCCGAGCAGCAGGACGAGTTTAGCTCCGATCTCTGCAAGCTTTTTGCTACATGCAATTGGTCGTGGAACACGGTTCAGCACCCCGAGTTCCAGCAGTTCTTTGAGAAGTATGTTCCTGGTGCCCGCTTGCCCGACCGCCGTGTACTTTCCGGTCCAATCTTGGACCATGCGGTCGAGGATGTGATTGGTTGTTCCCGCTTGGAAACCAACGGAAAGCTTGCTACTTATTTAGAGGATGGCTGGAGTAACATTGCACGAACTCACATTGATACATCGGTTCTCAGCGTCGAGAGCAAGGTTTGTGTTTTCTTTTGAGTTTCGCTACCCGTTCTTTGAACTAACAATTGTTACAGCCTTTTCTTCTCCGAACACATGACATGACCGGGCGCCCCAAGACCGGCGACGAGCTCCTTCAAATCGTCAGAAGTGACATCGCCTACGCGGAGCAGACGTACGGCGTAGAAGTGATAGCCGTCTGCACTGATGATGGTCCCGAGGGGAAGAAGATGCGGCGACTTGTCAAGGAACAGTCGTCATGGATCGCCGCGTTTGAATGCTGGGCGCACCAGGCACATCTCATCACTGGAAATTATCTCGCGATCAAGGCGGTTTGGATGCAAGCAGCAAAGCAGGCCATCGAGATCATCAAGTTCTTCAACCATCATCAGACCCCGTTAGGTCTCCTTCGCGCGCAGGAAATGCTCACCCTGGGCCATCTTTTGGCACTTCTCCTCCCTGTTCTCACCCGCTGGCTTTCCAATTATTGCGCTGTCCGCCGGCTGAAAAAGCTCCAGCCTCAAATTCAGGTTGTCATTATCTCGAATGAGCATACCCTCCGACTCTGTTTAGGTAGAAAGCAGGAGCAGATCACCGCAGCAGAGTACGTGATAGGAATCTGCAAAGACAGCCGCTTTTGGGAAAATTTAGACTGGTATGTTGTCCGGAGTCCATTCGCGTTCAAAAAGTCCTGATCCAATCCAGCATCGCCAAACACCTTGAACCCCTAGCCATCGCATCCAATCTCCTCCAGTCGCCTAACTGCCGACTCGACACGGTACTTCTCACGCTCGGAAATCTTTATCGTATTTTCGTGCACTGCCAACATCGGACTCCGAGGTGACCGCCGCCCTTCACGGAAGTTTAGAGCGGCGGTGGGCAAAGACTGACCAAGAATTGATGATTCTTTCTGTGTTTCTGAACCCATTCATCCGCCACCTCCCATTCAATCTCGATGTTTTCCCTCCGATTATGTTCTTCCACCTCACTGTTCGTGCCTACAAACGGTTACTGCGCCAGGATCCTGCAGGCGATATTGATTTCGCCGCTGCATTCAATGACTATCACAACAACATCGGATTTTTCTCAAAGGCATCCATGGCTCTTGATTGGCACCACCAAGCGTACATGCGCACGGTAAGCTTGATCTTGCGTTGTGGAACCACTGCTGAATCCGAACAGGGAGTGTCACCCGATCTTGTCTCCATATGGCGCTCTATGGGTGGGAAACACATCTCTCACGGGGCGCGCCGGATTCATCGCTTTGGCGGTCCGCATCCTCAGTATTCTGCCGAACTCTGCGGGCCCGGAACGTGTTTTCAGCGAATTTGGTATAATACACACGAAGCGAAGAAATCGTCTCAACCCCGAGAAAGTCCACAAACATCGCTTGTGCGTTCGGATCGCATGAAGACGCATGCAGCAAACGGTTTGATACCGAAACGGAAAGTTCGTCAGTGCAGCATTGCCGAGGACGAACTTGATGCGGAGATCGAGAGACCCGGGTAACGACGACGACGAGGGTGACTCCTCCAACTCGCTCAGCACACTACAGAACGATTTCGAATCCATGGCCAATATTCTTGTTGACTTAGCTCAGCAGGACGACTCCGAAGACGACGATATGTCTCAACCCACCCCAACTCCGAGCCAACAACCAGCGACTGCCGCATTCCACGATGCCAGCGGGCGGATCCCTGCGTACAAAAAGATCCTCCTGGAAAAGTTGTTCAATTATCCGGCGGCAGGGACGCCAGAATCCAATCTCGACTTTTTTTGGCATGCAGGGCGCACAGGTTTGGATGCAGAAGATTTGGAGTTGGAGGCTGAACAGGCAGGTGGTGTGGAAGCAGTTTTAGGTTCCGATAATTAGACATCTTGTAAAGATACTAATAGGTTGTTGTTAACTCGAAAAGTACACTGAGATGTCAGTAAATATCGTAGCGTGCGCACAATGAGGAGAAATGAGAATCGAGGTCGCTGACCTTTGATTGACGGGGTCGATCAAAGTCATTGACCCGTCGATCAAGGTCGGTGACCCGTCACTGACGGGTCGTTGACAACACTGCGCATTTTGAGCTGGCCACCTATCCAACCGTGTCGCCCCTCGAATCGACATCGCCGCCGATGTCACGCTTGATGACAACCCTTGTGTAGTGTTACTGCGGCTCCAAAAGGCGAGTCACGACTCGGCAAGTCGACTTGAATTGCGTTCGACTCGACTTCGGTCAAGATAAGTCACTCGAAGTCCACTTAGGTGTTTCAGTAATATAAAGTAGCGCTACAAAAATGCTACTATGTATGTACATAGGATAGGGTACAGAGGAGGCTTCAGATTGTACATACATGTTGATTTTAATCTACATTCAACTGTGGTGCGAAGACGTCAAAAATTTGGCCCTCAAAGGCCATTTTGCTGAAAATGCGGCCTTTAGCCAAAGTAGCCGCAAAATGCCGATCACGTTCTTGATCTCCCGGGGAAAATAAAAATAGAAACGTAAACGGTTTGAACCGCTTGAAAACGTTTATACTAGATTTTATGCCAATACACTCATAAAAGTGCTCCAAACCTCCCTATCTGCTTAAATTTTTTTGATACACTAGCTTTGCAAGCAAAATCCCAGTTTTGAAAATCAGTGTATTTTCTGTTGTACTCGTGGTCACATAAAGTGTTGGCGTATGGGTTTCTGGGCACTGCTGAACAATGAGAGCCTATTTTTGCATGAAATAAAATGTCAGACGGTCCAGAATGATGATACGCACATTTCTGAGATATTGATAGCATCAAAATATTTTGATGCACAATCAAACAAGCCATTTCTGTAGAAATGCCATTTTCAGCTCACTCAAATAATTTCTTTCAAGAAATATAAATCACCCATATTGTAGCTCTGGATGTGCAATTGCGTCTCACCCTTGAATTTTGCAAAAATATGCAGATGAAATCAAGTTATCTTGCTTGCAAAAGTGACCAAAATCCACCTGTACGGCCTAAACACCACCGCTAGTTAGCGGGGGAGCTATATATGGTATCCCCCGCTAACTAGCGGGGTTTTGAGAGAATCCCCTGTAGCAGCTGAAATACGGCTGAAATACCCCTCGGCTCACCCTCCCGGCACACACTCTGGGCCGTCCTCCCATCAGCTGGCCGTTCGCGCCATCAAATATGGGCGGCGCTGTCGCTCCGCGCCCTCCCGAACATCAATCCGCCATCAAGTCCATCAATCCCATCAGACTCCCCGCCCCCGCCCGCCGAATTCGCGCGTTCTCGCCCAGAATCGAGGTAAATTCGTGAAAAAAATATAGTACAATCAGGAGGTATACTGTAATATATATATCGACAAAAAATAATACAATTATGCGCCCAGTATGAGAAATTTACCAATACATGCTGCTAAGAGTCCGAGTCCCCAGTTTCAATGGTATTGTCGTGGGTGATGCGTACGACGGTCAGGAAGGCCTCTGCCAGCTCGCCGTCGTCATCGTCACTCTCCAGCTCCTCTTCACCATCAGCCGGCACACCCTCCTCCTGCAGCGGCGGTGAAGGCGCCCGCATCTCGACATCCTCGTCCCTTCCCACCCTCACCACGCGGGTATGGCGCTCCCGACAGATGCTGACAACCGGGCACGAGATCGCCCGTGAACCCGGGCTCCTTGCTCAGGCTTGGTGAGCCGCTCCATGTGGATGCTGGTGAAACCTGGCGCGCTCCATGAGCAGCAGCTTGAACCTGCAGCGCAATTCCCTCCTCCCCTTCCTCCCGGAGGACGGCCCTCCTCGACGTGAGGAACCTTGCTTCGTCCCCAATGTAGGTGGACGAGGCGACGGATCTCCACGTTGAGGCGCTGGATCTCCTCGTCCGCACGGAGCAGCAGCCTTTAATGCTGGTCCATCGCGGCCCGCCCAGCAGGCTGCGCCCACGGTTCCCCACGAATGTCCTCCCTGCCCTCGCGAAGGAGGTCGAAGTCAGCGAGGAAGGAACGCGTACTCGACGACCTCCTCCCAGGTGAGCGTTGGCCGACGGGGGGCGTCATGCTCTGGGCAACGTCGTTGTAACTGTGATGGCGTTCTTCACCGGCCTTGGAGCGCGCTTGGAGCGCCTTTGCGATGTGCTTCCGCAGCTTGTACCCTATAACGGGATGAGTTCAGCGACTGACATCCTCTCGCCTGTAGACTCCCCACTGTACCGGACATGTTGCACTTGGCCAGCTCGAACATGAGCGAGATGATGAGGCCCTGGAGGTGGTCCAGAGCGCTGGTAGCGCCGCCTCCGTACCATCTCCGAGACCTCGCTCCACTTCTCATCCTCCGGCGCCCACGTGTCACCACTTCCAGCCGTACCTCGAGATCCTGCACGGCTGTCAGGATCTTCATCTGAAGTTCGTGCGCGTGCCGAAGCTGGGTCTCGAGGCGCCGAGTTGCCTTTGCTGCCTCGGTATAGGATCCCGTCCCTGCTTCGGGTACAACGTGCAGCTCCACCCCACGCAAAGCGGTGATGCGCTTCCTGCAGCAAAGAGTCAGAAAATACCACTGCGAGGATGAAGACGGACGTACTCGGCGTCTGGAGGTTGATGAGTTCTGGAGATACTCCATCTCCAGGGATTCCTGCAGCGGCTCCTTGAGAGTGTGAGCAGGTGCGCTTTCTCCTTTGCCCGCCACTGCTCGAACTCAGCCCGAGACTGGACACCCAGCTCCCGCATCGCCTCGCGCAGTGCGGCTATGTGGATTTGATTTCGAGGGCGCGCCGGTACTTGTTGCAAGCAAGGTTGCTGTAATACGACGC
>JARKIC010001128.1:0-149133 GCA_029378375.1 Mycena olivaceomarginata | reverse complement strand
CCAAGTTTTTCTGGGTTAATTTTCCTGAAGCTTTGCGAGGCGCTCGATTAGATTCTCCCCGTCGAATTCAGCAACTCGAAAAAATTATGGAATTTGTGCGACGGCCGGAATACGCTGAGCAGTGTTTCAACCGATTTTCCACAATGCGACGGATTGGGTGTCCTGGCATCCGAGTTTTTCTGGGTTAGTTTTCCTGAAACTTTGCGAGGCGCATGCCCTAAGCATCCCCAAAAATTTCCCTGGTGCAAAGCCTAGTCCGCTAGCAACGTCCTGTGCAGCTTTGCAGTATCACAATGTGTATTTGATCTGAACTAGCGGTTTACCCGTGCTCCGCTACAGAAGAATCCTCATTTGGATTCCTGAACAGTTTAAAATTTGTTTCTGTCCATATTTGAAAGATCCTGAAGACCCCGCACATCTTCAACCATCTTCGGTTTACTCCTCGTGGCTGGGTAGACAATTAAAATACCAATTAACTTGGGTACTTGGCAGAGTCACAGACTGAAATGGATTTCAAACTGCCAGTATTTCTATTTTCTCAAGCTTGATTGGGAGGTGATAGCCAGAGCGATTCCAAGCAAAACTGCCTCTTCAGATTTCTCGTTGCTGAGCCTGAGCGGGACGACGCCCAAGGATGGGATAAACCCTAGTGGGACAAAGCCCTAAATTGTGGGATAAAACCCTAGCGGGATGCCGCCCGAGTGTACAGGGCCAAAAAAAATTCTCCGGCCAATTGGCCACTAAGGTTGGGTAGCGGCAGCTAGGTGACCCGCACCATAGACATTGGTACTACAGTCGTGGGGCTCATATTATGAGGTTTATGCAGGACGAGTTTTTGTCACACACCGTGACATGGCGTGACATTCTGTGTAAAAAATTGATATTCGAAGTTACTGTACTACATTTTTTCACTCTATTGGTCCATCCCATTGAACATGAGCACGAAATTGCCGTAGTTCTTTCGCAAGAACCATGCTCTGATCAACTTGACCTTTTGTGACCATACACTGGCCACCGCATCTCAGTAGCATAGCGTACTTGTTGCGGTATATAAATGCAGAGGCAAAAAAAAAAAAAAAAAAAAATGCCACGTCACCATCGTGACCATGGCTTAACTCGCCTTTTCCCACACTGCAATTTTCTTGTCCCATCCCTCGGATGTTTTCTACAAATTTTTGAAAACTCCCAATAGGCTTCATTGGACTCACATGATGCACTTGAGCATTTCTCAAAATATGTGGAATATCCAGGAGCCGCGGAACGTTCTGCACGAGGTTGAACTCGCTTTTTCCCACGTCACGAGTTCTCTCGTCCCATCCCTCGAGTGTTTCTGGGTTAAATTTTCTGAAAACTCACAATAGGCCTCATTGGGCTCACATTTCTCAAAATATGTGGAATATGCAAGAGCCGCGGAATGTTCTGCACGAGGTTGAACTCTTAACTCGCTTTTTTTTCCTGTGCCGCGAGTTCTCTCGTCCCATCCCTCGAGTGTTTCTGGGTTAAATTTTCTGAAAATCAAAGATTGGCTTCCTTGAAAGCTCATGCCTCACTTGAACACTTCTCAAAATATGTGGAATATAGTGTTCCTCCAGTATGGCTGTCACTTCGCACATTTACAAGCACTTTGCGGAACATAAGGCGCGGATGGTTTTTTTCTGTTTTCAACAGTTTTGACTAGAACACGCGCCATGGGGTCAATTTTGATCGGATTACCTTGAGAGTAGGTGCGTTGGAATCGCGCTGGAAATCTGCAGGGGATCAAATGCCGGTTTTTTTTAAATGTAAATCACATAGTGTAAAATCTTCCAAAATATCATGATCTCCAGTAGGTGCCTATCATCACATACACCAATCGCTACAGTTTTGCAATTCCGGCGTACTCATGAATGAGTGAAGAGATTAGCGAGGCGGCGACTCCCGGCATTGAGCCGAGAGCCCCAAGCAGATATGTATAAGGAACGGTGGACTATAAGGCTATTGAGTGAGATGAACGCATGTGAGGACGCACCGAAGCACTGGTGTGAAGGGGAGGAGAAAGGATGATTTTGGTTGGTGTTGGTAGAGTAAGGAGAGGAAAATTAAAATTAAAATGGGAAAGGTTTGGAAGGGCACGGCGAGAATTCGTTAAAAAACTCAACTCTAATGTTTGACCTGCCGTTGTGTTTAAAATGATTTCGTCAGCGCGTTTCCATCTTCTTTTGGTTTATTACAAGCTAATTCATTTTTAGCCCCTCGTGCTTTACGATGAAACCGTTAAAGTGATAGCTTCGCCCACCACCGGAGTCACAATTTTGAAGATGAAGGAGGCCTCCTACCATAATTCCGCCTACATGGACTCGCTCGAATTGGACATGCAACATGTCCGAGTTTTCCGAGAACGTGGCAATCATCGCACCAACGGACCGCCTCACCCAGGGAGCCTTGAGCAGTCTATGAACAGAGAAATCCGAACGCTGTCAGTGTGCAGCCCATAATTTCAGGCGAGTTTCTGTTCGAGCCATTCCAATACACGCAGATTGCACCCTTTGCTCACAGATCTGCAACAGACGTAACTTGCATTGTTTCAGCCTAGAATTTCCTCAGTCTCTCGTATGTTACTCTCCAAAGATAAGATTACTCAAGACAGTCCAGTCTCCCGCCGATTGGCCGGTAATTGTAGGGCTTCAATAAGGATTGAGACTTCGAAGCCGTCATCTTTCAGGACCCTTGATCGGCGCCAGCGGCGCCTCCAACCAATCGCAGGCAGAACACGTTAGCAGCATCACCAGAATTATCACTGAAATCGAGGCACAATCTAAAAATTGTTTGTAGCGTCTGTCTTCGAGAGCTTCAAGGATTGAGACTTCGAAGCGCCCTGTATCAAACTTCGCCATCATCTTTCTGATTGGACCCTTGATCGAAGTTCTCTTGACTGAATGTATTCCCGCAAACCGCGACGATCGCAGTCCAGTACAGATCCTATCAATGTATCATGCGGCGGCATCGAATTGTTGTGTGATTCGTCTGTTTCAAGAAGTGTACTATCTATATGAGCTGCCGTGAGATGTTTGGACGGTCTTTGACCCTGCTTTGATTCCGATGCACTCCAGTCTGAGTCAACCAGTTCACACTTGGTTCACCCCTACTTGATGGGAGCGATCATGTCTAAGTTTTTCTCTTTGCAGAATTCAAGTGCGGTGTGCCTCCCGCCACCAATGTGCGAGATCAACGGTCGCTTTATCATGTGCGCTTCCATACCATAGAAGATGATCGGTTTACGCATAATGATATATTGGATCATCATTTGTATAAGCCGTAACGGGGCCTGGCCTCTGTATATAAGTAGCGGACTGTCAGAGTTGCATTACAACTTCTTCCTCTATCCCAATCAGAAGCGCACTACCTAATCTCCTGTCTTCGTCATAAGCGTCGGCGCGCCCAGGTTCTTTGATTAACCTTAAGGCGTTTGGAGAGACAGGCAGGGTTTGTGAGGACAGATTAAAAAGGGATGGTCTCCTCCTATGGTTCTGTCTTCTCCTTCCAAGGATCGTCTCCGGACCCTCCTCCGACCGCAGGACTTGTGAAAGAGAGACTGATAGTCCCTGTTTGTCCCCCTCATCGGGTGCACCGTCCATATGCCAACGCGAGGTCGATGCCAAGGGCCCCATAGCACCAGGGAGCCCCGCGTCACCTGCGGAGGTGGATAATATGCATCCGAGGGGTAGAGTTCCTGCGGATCAGATAGGCCAGTCCCCAGCAGTCTGTATTCGATCAAGTGTGTCATTCAGTCATGCTTCGACCTTGTGATGGCTTCGCCCTGGTGGAGCAGTGACCTCATGCTAACTTCATAGCCTTGATCATTCAGAACAAGGATCATGGCTTTACAAACATAAGCTCAAAATTCTTTGGTGCCTCTCCAGTCTCATTGTTCCGTTACAGGACGCTGAGCGCGGATTCCAGGGTGCGTTTTAGTGCCCTTCTGATCATCTATTTCTGGTTTCTCTATTACTGAATCTGAGCGTACATTGCTGAATCCGGGCGTACACACTCACACGTTTCTCCCGACCTTAGATTCGGTCCGGCCTTATTTCCCATGTCTAACAAGAGGCCTTCCTTTCTAGGTTGGATTTGCACTAGCCCGGAAATCGATCGCAGCTATTACATCGACAGCAGTGTCAATTTGCTTTCGTGGGTGCCTGAATCCTCTTGACAGGCTCTCATCTCAGTCTATGCTCCTTGCATCTGGCACCCGTCTTAGACATCAGAATCATTTTCATCATTTTCTTTCTAACCTACTTTTTCTCTCGTATTTTTCGAGCACTAATGTTCGGTTGCGCTCTGTCTGGTCATACAGAACTTGGTCTCTTGGCCTGCGCTGTGCATTCTCAGGGAACGTTATTTATTGCCGGATGGACTGACGGAAACCTCCATCCAAATATTATTCCACTCATCGTCAGTATTGGAGATCGCTATTGCTTATTGGAGATCACTGCTGCTTATTGTCTTGCATTCTAGAAGAAGAGACCCCTGTGCGCTGGTCAGAATATTCAAATGATACCGAGGCAGATTTTTTGATGAGAAGAGGTTGTGGAACACTGCCCTATAACGGCTAGTCTCTCATAGACAGACACTCTATACGAACCAAGCTCTACCTCACTGTATAGAGTCTGTTGCTTACCGCGGGGTCCGGATCGTGGTGGTGCCTTCACTCTCTTTATAAAATTACGTGTGTCCGTCCGAAGCCTTTTTAAACTCCGCCTTTAATCTATCATTCCGGCAGCTCCTTGCCGGACCTCCTTCAAAGTCCTCAAACATTTATTTAATCGCTGTCCTTGCTACTTTGGGTCTTTCGCGACAAAAATTCGCTCTCTTAGGAGAGCTTAGGAAGGGGGTGCGAGGCCGCGAAGCGGCCGAGCAGCCGCTTGTATTATATAATGAATTCGCGGCGCGGGTTCGATTCCTGGCCTCTACAACCTGTTTTCTTTCAGTAAACAACGCGGGACTTGAGGCAGGAACCACTGAGAGTCTCTTTCTGATAGAACTTCTCAGCAGTCCATCCTACCCTTCCACACCACCGCGCACGATCGCGAAAATCTACCGAAATTCTGCGCGCACCTCGACGCGCCTACCCGACTATTCGTGACTCCAGTGGTGAGTTATTCGCGTGTGGAAGGAGTTGTTGCTGACGTAGGTGGGTGGCATTTGCAGATACGATACGATACGCGCGGACATATAACGACGAAAGCACACGATGGACTCTGACGAGGACGCGGACCTGGCGTTTGCGCTCGTGTTGAGTGCGCAGGAGCCGCTTTCCCAAAATGGATGTTCAGAGAAAAGTATGCATTATAATACAGGAAATCCGACATCAACTGCGCCACTGCTTACCATCAACACATCACTTTCGCCAGAAAATTGGCATGGATGGGTGCCATAGATTGTATTCCACCCCCCCAGGGACAAACTTGACATATAAGCAAATATCTAGGCTCATAATTTACAAGTGGCCAGCTTCCTAGTCTGACCAGGATCCTAGTCAGAAATAGTAAGGCGCGGCTCATTTTTTTCTGTTTTCGACAGTTTTGACTAGAACAGCTGCCACAGGCTCAATTTTGATCAGATTTCTTTGAAAGTAACCTATATCCTATTGGTTTCGCCACCTTGAAATTTATCATTGAAATTCAACCACAAACCGAATGCCAATTACAGTAATATACATGATTGGGTAGGAAGGGCATAAGGAATAATGTAGAAGCATAGCCATTAATGGCTCGACACCAAACGAGCGCTGGCACAACTCACAAGCCTGCCGACAATGTGCGGAGATCGTGGTGGGCAGCTGGGGAACACATCAGGAGGACATGGCCTGCAAAAAGTTTTTGCAAGTTCATATCCACAACCAATGTCCAACTTGACCAATCTACTTGAAAATATGGTCAACTTGCCTAGATTGCAACTTGAATCTGATGCAAGTTTGGTTTTTCCATTCATGTCTGTGATGCAACTTGCGGAGAATACAACTTGGGCGGGAGCCAACTTCAAAATGTTGCAATTATGAAAATATACAACTTCAGTTCTGTCTCTTAGTAGAATATACAAGTTTATGAGTCTAAAACCACAAGTTCGCCCAGTACAACCTCAACTTGGATGCCCATTGGCGGCAAGTTTGGACTTGAGAGTTTTTGTGAGTTTTGAAATGCCATGGGAGGGCCACAAATATCAAGGGTTATTTAATTGTTAAGGTACCAGAACTTCTGCATAAGATTTTGTCCTGCTCAAGCTTCACTCCTATTGTGTCTGACGATTGTTTGAGAAATGTATTCAGGGGAAGACCACCAGATTAGGGGCAGTTAGAATAGATTTATTCGTCGATTCTGGCAGTTAATTCTGAAAACAATTCTGGAGGCATCGGAATCATGTGCATCGTCTCAGGTTTGACCCCCCCTACTTTTGAAAGCCATTGTGGAACAATTCCCTAAAAAATAGCAAAATGGTACAGCAGCCAAAAATCGGAATTGCCTCGAGAATCATTCCAAAATCTTCTTTAGAGTGCCTTCTGCATTCGACGTTAATTCTGGTTTTTGATGATTCTCTCAGTACAATCTCGCCCACGGAAATCGTTTGGAGCGAAGACAGGCCTGGAGAATTCCACAGTAGCGCTCGATGAAAAATTTCCAGGTCGTCCACGATGGCCCGCAGAAGATTATGTCATCCATAACATGTATGGTGCCCCTCACTTAGTCACCGCTAGTTTTGTACAAGGGATTGATCTCGGTCAGGAAAAATCGTGTAGAAATGCTCCTTTCGATGGTAGCTACATTTCTACAAGAGGAATTTACTCAAAAATAAAAACTGGGTGAGATAAATACTTTTTGACTGACCAAATTGGCCACTCACAGCCAAATTCCATCAAAAAGTTGCGGAAACAGGCTAGAAGGGCCTAATTCATCATTTTTCGGCGCGCTACGCGCACCCCATTCAGCTTTCTTTCCTCAAAACATTATTCTCAGCAGGTGAGTTTGGGTGAATTTTGGAGGTCCCACAGCCAAAAATTTTCTCCAACCGATTTGGCCGCTGCACAAAAGTAGCGGCGACTAAGTGAGGGGCACCATAGCAGGCCATGAATAGTCAATGTGCAGACGCAAAGACGGCCCGGGGCTTCTCTATATTGATAGTAATATCTAGAAGGAGGATGAGATCGAGTCGATATTGAGTATAATTGAACTCACTCCTCGTATGTTTTTACCCACCAAATTATATCTTGACGCAGATCTTCAACTTGAATTGTGGTGGATGTGAACCGAAGACAGGCCTTAATGTTGGGACGAGTACCGCCCATGATTGATCCGCCATGTTTGTCATTGTTTGTCCTCGACTAAATTCGGTTTTCAATGTTCCACTTCGTAGCAGCTCCTCTACCCATTTTACCAACTAGCCTTTGCAGTACAATGTGCTTATATAGGCCCCAGGTATGTCACCCATGCTAATTTCGGGGTTCCAGCTGCTCCAGTGCTATAAAGTACTCTGCATGCTGATAAAATGAAGCCCTGTTCGTCAGATTTCACACATCCGAGTAAGCCATCTTCTTTCATGAACTTTTGGGATGATTTTCCGGGAATTGGTGAAGGATTTTAAAAGAACCGGTGGGCGGCGTTGACAAGGGACGGGTAGGGGGGACCGGCGCACGACGGTGTAGGCTTGCGGACAGGTCACGGAGGATGGAAAGAGGCTGCTCGACGTAGAGTTTCCACGCGTCCGACTTCCACCGCCCAAGGAGCTTGATCTGCTCCGGGATGTAGCCTGCCTCTGCAGCAGCGAAGGCAGCGCCCCGTCGGAAACTGACCTGTGAAACAAGTGTAACGATAGTTAGCGAGGAAATAACGAAAAATAAATATGTATTGGCATACCAGCGTCCCATCCGTCTCGCGCGCAATCATCTGGCAGCGCTCCTATGATCTCGGCCTAACGTCAGCATGGGGATGATAGAGAGGATAATGGACAAAGGAAGTAAATCGTCCAAGGTTCTACGACCGGGAGAATGAGTGAGTGCGAACGGATCATATATAGGAGGTGCCGCAAGTTAACTTGAGACCGGGACAAATCCCGGAGCAAAGAAATTGATGAAGGTCGGGTTTGGGGAGATGTTTAGGGTCAGATTTGCGATGAAGACTCTTGAACGTACTTTCTAGTCAACCACAAGACAGCCAATCGCTTGGCGTAGCTGTTTTTCGACGCTCTCGTGAAGACAGGCCAGAGAGCTCCAACATCTTGAGATACATAGTGACTTCATTGTCCTTGAGTCCCATGACAACCAGCGATGATGTGAGCGGGGTCAACTTAGCCTGTGGACTTTATTGCATTGAAATATCTTTTTTAACACACCGCAGGCAGGCTGATTGATTGATTGATGAAGCAAAATACTGATATTGTTCAAGAGTAAACACTGTGTTCTTTTCTTCTGAAAACTGGGATGTATCTTGTTCACATGGTGAAGATTAGCTGGCTTAAATAAAATAGACCTCATCGCCTTCTGCGTTCTGCGGCGCCGCAAAGACGCAAAGGCCACCCTAGGCCAGGCCGATCAACAAGGCAAAATATTACTCAAGAGTAAAGTCTGTGTTCTTTCTTTCTTCCAAACTCAGGATGTAGCTTGCTCACACGGTGGAGATTATTTGCCTTAAATAAAGCAGACCTTATCGCATTTTGCAGAGCAGAGCCGCACAAACATATCAAGATTTATATCATAGATTATTGGATCATTTAAAAGGTAGAGATTCAAATTCTAGATTACAACGGAGTATTGCTAAATATGGAATACAAAATTTTAAAATATATATTTATTATTTTCATTTAGACCCTGATGTTATACTTACAGATCTTGAGACAGAAGTTATAAAAAGCTTTTCTTTTTATAATCTATTTTTGATGCCGGGCTGTTCTTGGTCCTGTCAATCTTGGTAGCTGGTGTTCACACCTCATTTATTGCTTTATCTGGCCAGCCTGCGACAGCTATCAGTGAAATCATTTATAAAATGCGAATTTTCAAACCATGTTGAATCAATCTAGGGTCTCTCGAATGAATTGTCGAGTGTTTGGGGACAGGGGTAAGGCGCCCAATTCACCCACGCACCTGAACATCAAAATCTGAGGTTTAATCACAACCACGCGGTCGAAATCACAGCTGCGCCTATGTTTGAGCTCCAAACCCGCTTCGGCACAGTAATCCTCTAATGTCTGACAACTTATGGGGGGTTCTAATTTAAATCATGAGAGCTGGGATACATTGAGAATGGAGTCAGCCCAGCATTTCAGACTTGATTTTCAGAGCTCTTGGGAGGGGGGTTTTAAACTGTAAAAAAGAAGTGTTGTTTGCTTGAATCTCCGAAGCGGCAGTCTCCTCGGATCAACAACACTGACCATCAAACACGTCGCCAGACTTGGAAACGGCATCATGATCACCGCTGATCACCGGCGTTTCAAGCAGACAGGTTGAACTAAATTTTGAACTTTGTTCATGTTAGCGATCATGATGCCAAATTTTGGCGGGGCGTGGTACAAGTGCTCGGGGGACCGCTCCGCGGTCCCCCTCCCCCTTTATTGATCAGAAATGCGAAAAAACAAATAATAAGATCAGTCGGACGGACAGAGAGACATAACTTATTTTACTATGCAAAGGGAGATGTACGCATTAGTCTACTGCGCAATAACAGTAACCTCGCGTCTGCATTCTTTCCGGCGGTAGTTCTATGATCCTCTGCATACGGTTCCCGTTTCTCGGGGTCGTATTTTAATTCTAGATCCGGAATCAAGGGTTCACCATTACGTCGATCACCGCCGCCGATCGCAATCAAATTGAGATTGAATGGAGAAGAAAACGATCGCTCCGATCTCTGATTCAGAAGAAAAGTGAATCGATGGCGGTGGAGTTGTTGCTGTGTCACCCAATGAAGGCTCGGCGGCGATCTCCAAAACACACTTATAAGTTACTTGTACTGTACGCTTTCGTTCAATTCGACGCGTCGCGGAGGGGGATTGGGACTGGGTGTCACTGAAAGTCATTCGACGGCTCCGTGACGCGAGACACTCGCGACCCGTGACCGCCGAATTGAATGAAATGGTACAGTACCTTCGACGCGGCAGATTGGTCAGATAATTGCTTGTATTTACTCGTGCTTTGAGCGCATTTCCGGCGTTTACTTCCGATGGCGTATGAACAGCATGTGAGGTAAAGTGGTAAAACAAACTTCTCTAGATTTCTTTGTTCCTATCTATGT
Organism: Mycena olivaceomarginata; assembly: GCA_029378375.1. NCBI lineage: Eukaryota > Fungi > Basidiomycota > Agaricomycetes > Agaricales > Mycenaceae > Mycena > Mycena olivaceomarginata. Next base: position 138,880 of record JARKIC010001128.1, on the reverse strand, counting down.
CTATTCCTACGTCAATGAATCTGTTCTTTATCTCTTGTATGACTCCGAGAGCAGTACGGAAAAGGAGGGGGGGATAATATGCATTAATCTCTCTCTTTATCAAATCACCCTCTTTATAAAATTACGTTTCTCCGTCCGTCTGAAGCCATTTTGAAACTCCGCCTTTAATTTATCACTCCAGCTCCTGATGGTCAGACAACCCAAAGAGTTTCACATTGATACTATTCTACACCGATTCCACTGCTGGCATGTCTCCAAATATTGCAAACACACCGCCGCTCAAGCTGCTTTTCGTTTCATGTCGGCTGTAACTGTACCGGTCATTGAAGTTCATCGAAAGAACCTTGAAAAGGATCAGAGCTCTAGCTCAGAGACCCAAGAGAGAAGAGAACTGGTGGAATCTCTCCATCTAGACTATCCGACTGACGCACACGTTGCATGCACAGGCGGCAGGGATGCTATGGGGAGGAGGCGGAAGGAGGGGTCGGGGCGGTCGGCAGACGGTGGAATATGTGTAGTGGACGCAATGGTCTGCGCGATTTTACAGGCGGTTTAGGTCGGAAACGCCAAATTTGTTCGCCTCGCCCCTCGATTTCTTCAGGGTTAAATTTCCTGAGGATTCGTTAGAAGCTCGTCTGGAAGTCAATCTGACATTCCAGGACCAATGTGACATTACAGCACCTCAAAAGAATTGTGGAATCTGTGTAGCAGACGCAATGGTACGATTTTGCCGGCGGGTTAGGTCGGAAACATCGAACTTTTTCACTTCGCCCCTCAATTTTTTCTGGGTTAAATTTCCTGAGGATCCGTCAGACTCTCGTTTGGGCGCCTATGTAGCATTCCAACACTTCAAAGGAATTGTGGAATATGTATAACGGCCACAATGGTTTGCCCGAGTTTGCAGCTGGTTTAGGTCGGAAACACTCAATTTGTTTGCCTCGCCCCCCCGATTTCTTCTGGGTTAAATTTCCTGAGGATCCGTCAGACGCTCTTTTGAACGCCTATATAGCATTTCCGGACCTCAAAAAAATTGTGGAATATGTATAGCGGTTACAATGGCCTGCACGAGTTTGCAGCCGATTTAGGTCGGAAACACCAAATTTGTTCGCCTCGTCCCTCGATTTCTTCTGGGTTAAATTTCCTGAGAATTCGTCAGAAGCTCGTTTGGACGTCAATCTGACATTCCGGGACCTTAAATAAATTGTGGAATATGTGTAGTGTACGCAATGGTCTGCACGAGTTTGCAGGCGGTTTGGGTCGGAAATGCTTTCCCCTCGCCCCTCGATTTCTTCTAGGTTAAATTTCCTGAGGAGCCGTCAGAAGCTCGGTTGGACGTCAATAGGGGAAGTCAAAGATGCCGTTTCGGAAACTGATTCAACTTCTGATTCACGTCCGATTCATAAGACAGAATCGATCAAGAATCGGAATCAGCTTTGACCACCCCCGATTCACTCTCGCTTTAGACTTCGATTCTTCAACGATTCAAATGCCTTGTTCAGTAATTTATTTAGATACATAGTCGGTAAAAACATAATTTTATTGCCGCCCTCGTGACTCAAACCGAAACGAGTCCACCTTCGGTGCATCTGCATCAGCATCAGCGTCGTCCGCCTCATCTGCACTGTCTTCACTGCTTTCCGAATCGTCTTCGCGCTGTGCCTTGGCTTTCTCCGTGGGGTTTCTCTTTCGTGGAGGAGGCTTGGATGGAATGGCCGTGTTTTTGGCTTTGGACTTTTTTTTAATCATTGACGGTACGGGACGTGAAGAGATTATGAATAATACATAAATATATATTTTATGTGATAAAACATGTGATGAGGGAAAATTTAAGTCGGGGGTCAGGACGGATGAGCGATTCAAAAAACCGATTCTGCAAGTGTTCCTCCTCCGGAGGAGGAACACCGATTCAGACCGATTCGAAGCGAAACACCGATTCTTGATGGATTCGTGATCAAGAATCGACGTTTGAATCAGTCCCAGAATCGGTCTTGAATCGAGCCGCTGAATCGATCTTTGACTTCCCCTAATGTGACATTCCGGGACCTGAAAAAAATTGTGGAATATCTGTAGTGGACACAATCACTGCATTCAGCCCGGGCTTAGACGTCGATTGATCTAACCGGATGAGGCCGGGTCTAAGCGGGTCTATTTGTGTCTACAGCCTAAGCCCATAACTTCCATAATCCACAATCTGTGAAACCCCATAAATTTTGGGCTCCACCGAGTTCGTTCCCACCAAAAAGTGCTAAAAAAACCGTAGCCCTCCAATACTGACCTTGAACAAGTTAAACTCCGGTAAGGCAATAAATAGAGGCTTTGCGCAGAGCCACCCAGAGCCACCCGGTGGTTATTTCGGCATGCGGGGCCGGGTGGCTACTTGCGGGTATTGCGTTGCGTGCCGTGTGCCTAACCCCCGGAGTCATGCACCTCGCGACTGCCCAACAATGAGCAAAGAACAACATGTCAAGTACTGCGACAGCACGTGGTATCCAGACAATACGAAGAATGGACCCTGCTTCAAATGCCATATCCGGTCTTATGGGAAGGATTCACTGCACCGCCCGTTCGTCAGGGAACAGGACACGTGTGACCACCCCGATCTGGTACTAGGACTTGCCTATGGCATCTGGTCGATTCCAGAACTTCGGAAGCGGGCGGAGCCACATCTTGGCGCGGGACAGGGTTGGGGCTCACTCCAAGGGTTTCAAACACTCGTTCGAAGGAGGGAGCTAGTTCTTGTTGGTACATTCCGTCCGTCACTACTGAAGAAAGGAGATGCGGTGAGAAGCAGAGGGTGAAATACACATCACTAAAACATAACAAGAGCGCGGGGGACCGCTTCGCGGTCCCACACTTCGGTTGAGGAGGTTGCCAATTTCCCTCAGGTTCATCACCCTCTTTATTAAGTTCCACGCGACTTTTAATTTTCCGACAAATCTCCAAATTTCGCTAAAATCGAGAAAATTATTGCGACGGTTTCCGGGACATTTGAATTGAGAGAAATAGTACAGTACCTGATTTTTGGGAACCCATTTTTTCTCGATTTCTTCGCGAAATTTTGGAATTATTGTAAACAGTCACATGTATTATGATGTCATGGGGTGGAGCAGTTGGTGGTCGGCAACGCTATGCCAAATTCAAACTCCGACACTCGCTTGCGACACAGTCATCCCAACAACGATGGTAGGAATAATACGGGGTCATGTAAACCGCATTCCAGGGCTTCCAATACCTATCAGTGATTTTTTTTCAGCACGACAGAAACAATGAAGCACATACAAGAATAGAACAACAGATGTGTGGGAATGGGAAGTGAACTGCGCCCGAACGATAGATTCAACTTCCCTCAATCTTTCTTAAGCACATATTGGAGATGAAAAAGGAAGTGTGGCTGTGGCTGTTTGGATGAGGCACCCCAAAAACATGCCAGTATTCAGCAAACAATTATTTCATGCAGTTGGCTTACCATTCAGCACAGAGGCACCAGAAAATTCAAGAACCAAAGTTAGCATGGTTGGATACATCCAGAGTACCCATATACATATTTCCAGGTGGCTGGCCTGAGATTCCGTTCGAAAAATTAAGCCGAGACTCAACCAACAGTTTATACCCCGGTGTGGATTGCTCAGCCAAGAGCTTGTAGCACCTCGGACAAAAGTCATTCTAGTCAATGGTCAATTTTGCGCTAGAAAATCACAACTTGAGTGAACCCAGTCCCACCGTGCCTACATTCTTTCTCAACATCGATGCCGATTATCTATCACGGCAACTTCCGAGTCTGAATGCGTCATTCCCAAGACATTCGGTGAGTGCTCAATGCAGGCTAGCCATCCTGATATCATGCACAATGCATATTGGCCAATAATTCTGCAACTTTGAAGTTTTCCCACAAACTACTTCGCAAATTTATCCCTGCACTAAAGATAACATACAGCGGGATCGACGCACGTACAGATATTACGTGAGCCGGGCACTGCCACTAAATGTATCACAAAAATGTAGTCTTTTTAACTAAGAGACCCTTCAACACAGCCACTAATTTCTGTTGTTGGAAAACAGGGACAAGTAAATGTACCTGATCAAAGCTGCCTTCGATTTATAAAAGAACGATCACTTATTACATAAGTATTCGTAATTGAAGCCCTTTAATCGTCCAATATCACCTCCAGCCGGCCTATTGCTTGCCATGTTTATTTTAAGACGTTCATGCGGGTAGGATATCTACATGAAGTGGGCCTGTCTACGAGTCTACGAGAGACGAACCTCCGCAGTGGCCAGCACAACGCGTAAAAGGCCTCCAACTCGTTCCCACCAGTTCGATTATATCCAGTGGTGGCTCTGAAAGCGGGAGGAATGCATCAGAGTTGACACGATCTCGAGGTAGAACTCCAACCTTGAGCCATGACATTGGATTACTGAAGTCATCGAGGAATCCGAAGCTCGAGTACTCGAGAGAGCGGAGATCCTCCAACAACTCGGGAGATTTTGGGCATTGCCCGATGATCTCTTCCCAGCGTACGTTGTCGATTCTGAGTAATTCGTTTGCGTCTGGTAGTGGTAATGTGTTATGTTATTCTCACTGACCACATCTGTCGGGGCAGGTTGCCGCTCCCGATTCCTTTCAGCAGCCGAAAACATCCCCGGGCAAGGTCGATGCGTAATCCTGGACACGAATCCGCAGCTTGAGCGGCAGTTAATGGTGGTTGCGTCATCTTTGTTGAACGAATGAAGTGGCCCGCGCGTCAACGCGTGCATCTCATCCCACTAGACATCAGTCAGCAATTGAAGGACATAGAATATTCTAGGTAAAATAGCTAATATTTACCCAGTCGCCTAACAGCGCAAGTGTCAAGCTATCAGCTTTCGGCTAAATCTACAACATCCAATCGTCAACCAGACGGGTCGAATCGAAGAATCAACGAAATCTTTTGACTGTCATAAATCTCGTGGCTTTACTTCCGAACAAGGCAAGATAAAATGTCTGGAGAAGGTCCAAGTCTCACCCCCTTTTTAGGCCTGCCTAAGCTGCAAGAGGAGGAAGACTCGATGCGATCCCCATTCACCGTGTCTCCAGTGCAGGCCAGTGGTTATATGATCTAAGGCAATAGTGACATTAACATTTTCATACAGCAAACGCTCGGAGGATTGTGAACGGCCCACAACTGAATTGGCAAGGGTTTCTTGCACCTCAGGTCCAAGTGCATTAATCCATGCCAAATTAACCATAGATTGAGAATTTGGTCACAAGAATGCAAAAAGTTTGAAACAGAAGCCCTCAAAATCAAAATTTCCGGTTACTATCGGTCGTAGCGAGTAGTTCTCTCGGGCTCGGCTGCTTGACGGATTCTGACAAAAAATGACCCCACAGTGACTGTTCTAGTGGAAAGTTCAAAAAAAAATAAAAAGGTGCCGCACCTGTGGTAGCGTGGACCCCCATATTTCCGAGGCCTACAAGGTCACCTTGAACAGTCAACGTAAGGTCGTTATCCTGTTTTCAACGCTATCCTAAAGAGCTACCACCTAGCACGCACTCCCGCGGAGGAAAGGATCTGGAAGTGGCGTCGTACACTTCGAAGGGCATTCTTCACCAGGTCGATATCAACACCACCAAGATTCGAGCCCAAGCCTGGTTTGAGCGAGGAAGAGGTCACCAGAATCTGCGACCTGTTTAAGATGAACAAGACATGCCTTCGCTTCGCTCCGGCAGCTTGTGTCTTGTTAGTTCCTTTATCACAGGAATAAGTATTGAAGACCTTGATGGCGAAATTTGAAGGCTCATTGAGGGTGAATGTGGATATATTTTCAACAACTATAGTGCCACACTAATTATTGTTTTGAATACAGACCATTAGAGAAGTATAATGCTACTAACGAATTCGAGGTCGGGAAGATACATATCTAAGATGTGGGTAGATCAAGATGAGAAAGTAAAATTCCGGAGTGCTGGCATGGATCTGAGAAATAGGCCAGGGAAGACACGAGGATATAGAGCGAAGTATCGATACATAACGGTTATTCAATTGAGTATTTCTTCCGTGTCCTCCCCCTTCCCCAGTCCTTACACCGACACCGACCCACCGATCGGCATATTCAAGATGACGATGATGCGGGAACGCTCAGACGTTTACATACAGCCCCGCCTCCTTTCTAATCTTCGTGGTGGCTACGGGTTATACATGAACTCAACTAAATTAGGACATGGAAAGAGAAGAGAAAGGCGAAGGTAAAGGAGGGGAAAACGAAAGCCGGGACGGAGGGGGGAGGAAAGTAAAGTCAGTATGTACTTGGGATGATCGCGCTGCCCACACCGCTCCCATCCTCGGCATGGTGTATGAAGATGTTCCTGTAAGATGCAGCCAAGGTGGGGTCAGGGAAACGAGAGGGAGCAGGATAGCGGCGGACGCACGTACCGTTCTTTCTCGTCGAAGACATCCACCAGCCCTTCGTTCACCCGCTCCGCAGATACCTGGTATTTCTGCCGGGTGTCAATGCATAGACGCGGGAGGAGAAATAAAATAAAAAATAACAGAAACGCACATCATACGACGATCCTCCGCACCCACGAGACACCGCTCCTCGCGAAGCTCCATCTTGAGTCACGATCGCGGTGATCCCGCACGTGCTCAGCCTTGCCACGCGCCGCCCAATCAGCCTCGCCAGCGTGCGGAAGAACTGCCCCTCCAGGAGTATCGTCTCGAGCGCGAAGAATAGTGTCAAGATGCCGATGAACGTGAGTAGCCCGCTCATGGGGTCGCTCTCCATGAGAGAGCTCGAGACGAACGAAGTGTTGTCTTTTTCGTATCGCGAGAGCAGTTTGAGACGACGGCGGGACTGAGTAGGCAACGATACAGGAATGGACGTGGCAATCCGAAGTTGAATCGCGGAGGCATGGCATTCAAAGGCTTGACCGATAGGGGAGCTTGGGGAGTGGTGGCCTGAGGCTCCTTGACTGCATTACACGGAACATCTTGGAGAGGTTGCGGAACTTGCGAGTTTGCCCGGCAAAGTAATAGAACGGTCTGCGGGTAAATATTCTAAGGATGGCAGAGAACTTTATGCGAGTATTCAAACCCCCAAGAGGTAGACGCGCAAGGTTTGCAGTGCTTTTGAGGTCCGCGGAATTCTTTGGAGGTCTAGAGCGTAATAATCCAGAGATTGAGTGCTTGAATCGTTGCATGTTGCATTACTACTCGCAAAGGGTAAGCACGCGAAAATAAACGGCGATGGAGCATTGGAAAGGCAGTGATGATGGGGGTGGAAGTAAAGAAGCGATGCAACAGAGAACCTGCCTTTTGAGCGGAGCTTGAGTGCTGATCGGGGAGCTCAAATGTAGCAAGCGCCAGGGCGTCTAAGTTAATTTCTGATGCAGTGGGTCAGCTGAGATCCAGAATGGGGTAAATTCGGCAGTACAAACAGGTACAATGTGATACGAGGCATCTGCTTAATATACGAGGTATTCCGTCGCTGTCCATCCATCCCTGATTGAGGCGAGTGATGTGCCCTTAGCTCGAATCAAATGATTGACCTGAGCTTCTAGTCAACGTCAATCATTAAGGAGCTCAGAAGAATCCAAAGGCGCGAGGACGAGTTCAGCATTAAAGCTGGGGCCAAAGCCACACTTACCCGTCCTATGCCGCCGCCGCCGCCGCTCAGGCTCCGGGCCTCTCGCCGCCCGTTATGGCTGAGGGCTCTGACGGCGACATTCAGCGGCGGGTTCCGGCCACGGCCCCTGCCTCACAGCAGTCTCCGGACCCCGCCCCTGCCACCGCGTCTCCCTCGGCCTCGAAACCCGGCTCCGGATCCGGTTCTGCGGCTTCGACCTCGAAGTCTTCCTGAGTTTCTCCCCTTCCCACTGTCCCAACTTAAGTTTTCCGTCCCCCATTTCGACGTCAACCTTTTTCCCCTCCCATGGCTGAACTCATTTGCGTGAGACTTCCACCCTTGACTCCACCGACACTCCCTTCTCCTTCTCGGTCAACACTCCCATCGGTGCCGGCGACCTCAATCTCGTTGCCGAGCTCCGCGCTCCCATCGATGGCTTTGCCGCTGTTGAGCTCACCTCCCTTCCCTCAGTTCGCTCCGCCCCGATGTAAACACGCGCCCATAACTGATCACGCCTGCTTCCGTACTTATTCCTTTCTTGATTGATCCTTTACTACCACCGTCGTACGAGACGCTCTCCAGAATATAGTCAATTCAGTTGACTTTCTTGTGCTTTCCTGAAGACTCTACTCTAGAAAAACGCGTTTCCAGATGTGGGTACGGCATCTGATACTGGGGATCCTGCGGTATCGCGGCGCAAAGGATCGTGTAGCGTGGTGGAGGACAAGAGGTTCCGAAGACAAGGGGCACCGGCATTCAAACCGGCGACTAAGGGCCGGTTAGTTAGTCCAGCTGCCAGGCCAGGAAAAAAAACTTTTGACCCCCAAATTTTTGGCGCCAGAATCAGTCTGTGGGTTGCAAACACCAAGTCTGCAAAGTCTCTGCTAGTGAAACACTGCGGAACTTGGTGTTCCACTCACTGGGGCCGAACATTGCCCAATGCAGTCATGATGTGACTGTGTTTGGTATAAATTTGTGAGCAATCGAAATTTTTAGAAGACAACAAGGAGGGAGAATGGACTCGCAACAAAGTGGGGGTCAATTGGCAAAAGGTATCTAGCGCTCGTAGTCGCTAAATGGAATATAAGTAATATAAGGTGTATACGGAAAGCAAATAAGGGAAACAGTATATGCGGAGACGCCTCCTACAACAGAAATTACAGTTGAGGTCAACAAATTGCATCTTTCATAGTTTGAAGTTGTCCAGGAACAATGTGAGCGGAGCGGCCCCGCAAAATCTCCTAGGAAATCGGAAAAAAAATGAATGAGTGGGGTGGGCTTTGTTTGTCCGGCAACTGAGCTGGGCTCGTGGATAGATGAATGGTCAGTCATTGCCTTTCTCTTGTTTTCGCTTTTTGATTCTGAGAAGATAGCTCGCTACTCGGGCAGGGAGCAGGGATGCGTCCCGAAATCTTCGCAAGGCCGCTAACGCGAAAGTAGAGATTACGGTGAAATAATGATCCGTGTTCTGGGGGAAATTCTGACTGGTTGAGCATGTATCACTGCAACAGCGGGAGCACTTCATATTAGTGCTGGTCTCCGCCTTGTGCACGGCACTCGGCAGGCCTGGAAGAAAAGCACCGAATAAATACCTGTGATAGGAGTTATTGAATGATGCATCCAATTTCAAACCGCGTCAAAGTGCCGTGCAAGCGAGTTTACGGGTCGGTGAGTTGTTGCCCCAATATGTTTACACGATTCTGGATGACCCCTGCAACATCCTACGCTCTCCCTCCACCTCTGAATACCTTTGACACTGGACAAAATCAGCGTAGACGACATCACTTGCGCAATGATGTGCCACGTTGTTATCTGATCTGCCGTAATTCGACACTTCTTGCGGCTTCCCCTCCAGCATCAGCCGCAACATTTCAATCGACACAGCTCAACACAGGTTCCGCAAACAAGGCTGAGGAACACAACCCGCCAGCAAGGGGTGTCGACACATGTAGACAAGGTTGGTCTAGCTCGAAGTTGGTGATAAATAAGGCTACATAGTCGCATAATGGCTCGGCGCTGATAACGAGCAACAACCCTTTGCGTATTTTTTGCGGTGATTTGGAGGCATTTGAAACCTGAGCAGATTTGTGAGGCCTTCAGCTAGCTTCAGGTCCGTATGTGTCTGAGCCAGTGGAATGCTGCCGGATCAAAGCCGTTGCCGCTGACAAATAAGTTCGGTCGTTGCCGTATTGGGAGGTCATGCCATGAAAACGTCCAGATAGCTAAGGGCAAGTTTGAACACAAGGAATGGCTATGCGGTTCCATTCAAACTCGAAAAAAAAGTTGGGGCCCAAAACTTTTTTTTCAGGCCTTACAACCAGACTAACTAACCTACCCTAGGTCGCCGGCCCGAATGCCGGCGCACTGCCTGTCCAAAGGGTTTAAAACTCCGATTTTCATTAATCAATCCCGACACTTATGAACTTACGTGCATTTATTTCATAAATTCCACTCTTGCTTTGAAGGATATGTGCCTGGTAGAAAATTCTGAGCTTGATTGCGAACTGACAAAGACTAGAAGATTCACATGTTGTCTTTTGTGGTACACACTCAGAGCTATCAAATGCAACTGCTGGCCGTACCGCCGGCGGTTTGCCGACGACCTCAATTTCCGAAATAATATGCATCTCCCTTTTTAAAAATTATGTCTGTCCGACCGTCCGAATGCTTTTGAAACGCCGCCGATCCAATCAACCACTTGAACATTACTTGGCTCCATAGAATACATGCAGCAGATGGAAACGTCCCGAAAATCCTAAAAGGATGACGCGGAGAGAATAAAAGGTGCGAGTGAAAGCAGCGAACAAATAGGTACGGAAGCAATACGGTACCTTGAACTTAAACCCATGGTTCTTACGCGCTTCAATTTCCGTAATCAATAAAGGGGGAGGGGGGACCGCGGAGCGGTCCCCGAGCGCTTGTTTCCATAAAAATAACTCTAAGTCCACATATATCATTTGTCGTACAAAAGAATGGGATTTCCCGTGTGCTGACCTAATTAATCGGAGTAATGGCTCTGGGCGGCATCTAAAGCGAGATTCGCAATGACCCTGGCTATTTAGTTGGTTGGTGCCTCAGAAAGTGTCTCTGGGACTGCTGTGGAATTGAAGCAGTCGCGTTTTAACTGCGAGGTCATTGAAGCACGTGAAAATATGATTTCCTGTTCAAGTCTGATGCCGTTGCACCAAGGGAAGCTTGACCTTTGATTTTATGTAGGTTCTGAGGCAGCTGGTTGTCTGTGGTTAGCTGTTGGTCTTCGAACACGGCGCTTGAAAGTTGACAGCGTGTGCCATCATTTCCCGATATGGATGACACGTGGTATGACGTGGTTGGTTGGTTCAACGAAATCTGAGAAAAATCAAAAACCGACGTATGTTCCATCATTCACAAAAAGTATCCCCTTGGTTGGTACAGTACTTGGCACTACCTCGCCTTCGCGAAGTCGACGCACGTATGCGGATTATTTCCTGACGTGTCTCGGTCGTCCCTGTTGCTCATCTGGCTCTGGATCCTCGAAATTCTCGTTCAAAAAATCGTTCGGCGGATCATTCCGCGCAACGGAACGCGTTGAGACTCAGATGAAATTGCAAGTGTTTGTGTTGAATATTGAAACTCTCTCCACTCTCTCTCCTTTCTCTCCCTTTTTTCCTCTTTTTTCAATTTGAGTTTTTTTTATTTCTCTCCTGAGATAGTCCATGAGCCAAAGATATATACCCCGCCCACGCCCGCTCTCCCTACACATCCCAAAATCGTCTAGCGGCCGTGTCTCCGAAGAAAAATCAAGGAGCTTGGTTCGCCACCGGGTTCTGGTTATTGAAGGCGGAAAAGAAATTTTGGGCCTTTGTGCCCTACTGTTTAAAGCCCTGAAATATGCCACGGTGCTCAAAATTCCCCCTGCAAGAATTTAATTAACATAAGAGGGGGCGACGGAATGTATCACCTACTTGTAGAGTCCAGTTTGTGGCTAGAGCGGTCGCCGCTGAGTATCCAAGCTCCCTCGGTGTGTCTGGTCTTTCGAACAACACAATTACCAACCACATCCATCGAATTGTTAAATTTTGGGACATCAACAAAACGAGATTATTGAGCTTTTACATCCATTTGCATGGCCTAGTAACATACATGTGGTCAAGTATTGTTCTCACCAACCCATTCTGCCCGCGCCAGAACACCGCTTCGATCTATGATTGCCCACTCGTTACTGACATCCTTCACGCGTCCCACCAGCGATTGCACTGTTGTGATGTCAATAATGTCCAGGGCTCCGGCCCGCGAGTAGAAGTGAACATCGAGCCCAGAGAGATCACGGTCTTCAGGCTCCAAAACGCAGGTGCGAATGGCCGCAAGGATGTAGGTGGTAGCGCCGTCAGTGTCAAGTGCGCGACAAGCGTCAGAGAGATGGATACGGTAAATGTGTTCCAGTTGGCCGTAGAATGTTTCAAGCTGGAAATCTGCTCGATAAATGGATTAATTTGATTGCACGTGATTTTGCCTCAGATGGCCAAAAAAATTGTTTCAACACACATGCTTGGAGTGCTGAGAGCAAATCTTGCCGATGTGGCACCCATTCCAGTGAGCACAAACAAGGTTAGGAAGCTGATAGATGGCCGAAAATGGGCCAAATATTCAGCAAGTCATTTCAGCAAATTCTTCGCACAACGTATCATCCTGTTTAGCCTGAAAGCCCGTGCCTGTGTGCTTTCTCTCTGAACCAAAGTGGATGAGGGTACTCTGTATACTATATAATATATAACTGTCGGCCGCCTCGCGGCCTCCCTCATCCCCTTCCGTCGGTGAAATCGGTTGGATGTCCAAATTTTCAATTGAGACCTAATCAATAATCAACAACGCTTCGAATTTGCTTTTGAGATTGCAGGCTCGATATTATGTAGCCGCAGCACGCACGGCGAGAGACTCTCGACCAAAGTGGCTAGAACATGATGCGGAGATTGCGCACATGGCGGAGTTCGAAAAGGAGGCACTGTTATTTTTCGGATTCTTCTTGAATTACGATTGTTTCCGTTGCCATTAACAAATGCGCCAGAACTTTATATTTTTCGGATCCGGGTTTCAACTCTGTATGTATTCCCTCTAGCTTTGCCCGATATGTCGACTGTCACCGGGATTTTGACATTGAACGCTGTGTCGACGAAATATACCGCAGTCTTCGGTATCGGCCAAGAAGACATTTGTATCTTGAACGGAACTTTGCCCCCTGCCACACTCCTGGCCCCTACCTCACCCGCGCTCTCAGTGACCTTGGAATACGTAGACGAACAGCGTTTGCGTGAGGCTGACAACTTCGCATGCGAAATTGTTGGAGATAGTGTTATTCTCAGCCGTGTCGGTGTTAAAATGACGTTCGCTGCTAATCGGCGGCCAACTGGCTCTGAAATCGTCCCGTCGCCGGAGGTCATATAAAAAATCCCGGTATGTCCTGCCCTCCGGATTACTCTCAGATACAACATATAAAAAGATTAGACCATCTGAACTTCTATATCTGGCATGCGAACTGTCCTACTGAAAAACACTGAAATCTGAGCTATTAGGTCATCTTGGGAGACTAATCAAAAATCGTAAGACAGGTGTGCCACTGCTTAACCGGCATTCTGATCCAAATCTCTTGTCTTCACTGACCAGTTGAAGTAATGAGAGGTCACAAAACTCATCAGTCAAAGTTGGTTCAATATTTTCTTTGATGGCTGCTTGACTGTGGCAGCGACGGCGCGGCAGCATGAATCCCAGCTGCACTGCCCCGAATTTCATGCGCAAGGACACAGAATCAACACACACCATGAAAACGATACCCATTGACCGCTCTGTGGCAAGGGAAATAATGCCTCCGAGCGAAAACTAAAGAGAGGGAATTGTTCAGAATGAACAGGGCTCGTACTCGACTTCTTCTGGGTTAATTTTTTTTTTTTCAAACCAGCGAGAACGCATGTTGGATGGCGGCCTTTTATTTCAGCAGCTCAACAAAATTGTGGAATTACTCATGGAGCTGGAATAGCGTACGCGGCGTTTCCACCGATTTTGCCGTCAACGATAGATCGTTCGGCCTCGCACTCGAATTCTTCTAGGTTAAATTTGTTCAAAACGGGCGAAAGACATGTCGGATGATCAATCACTTTCCTTCTCGTCGAAATCGGGTGGTAGAATCCGAGAGTGTTTCTCCCGGGGCTTGGGGCAGGGTTCAAACCAGACGGTCCGGCCATCAATCACCACGTGACATACTGGCATCCGATCCTCCCACAGTCGTGGCAACATCCGATTGCGGAGGTAGGTAGGTAGGTAGCATTACTGTACCATTTCATTCAATTCGGATGTCACAGGTCACAGGCACGAAAATTTTCGAAAATTTTCGAGTATGTCAGCGGTTCTTCAATGTCTCTGTAGCTTGCGCCAACTTGCACGACCCCAATGGGCGAAGATTGCACGGCAATGGGACCTCACAGATTTTGGTTCATGTCGAGGGTGAGAAACTCTGGCTGGTCTGGCCGGCGACCGAGAAAATTTGGCTTGGTGGGATATAAATCATCCAAGCCCTCTCCACGGACGAGAGCCTTTGACCCCATCGGCATTCGATAATCTGGAGGGACTCCCGGTGCTGCATGTCATTCAACCATGCGCATTTATTCTCCCCCCTTTCGCCATCCATTCCGTCATCTCGTTTTCAACCTCATCCCACACGGGCACATACTTTGCCCATTCTGCACACTGGGCTCAGGCGCGTCTTGGACTCGATTTTGCGAAAACGCTGGTTCGGAACCCGGCTTTTGGTGATATCAAGGCCAGTGTCTTGATCGAGGACGTCTTGAAACAGGAGCAGTTCTGGGTAAAGGCGATGGGGGAGGATAGTGACGCTGCAGAATACTTTGCACAATGGAAGGAAGAGACGGCCAATATCTTAGCTCATGTCATGTCCAAAGACATTAGTTCTGTATAGTTTTACTATGAGACACCCAAATTTCTTATAATTCAAGTTTCTGGATTTCGCCCCCAAGTCGCCTAAAATGAAACCGCACCCAAGATTGGACGGCTACTTTAGTTTTTCCTGGTGGCAGCCCGAACCAGTAGCGTGAAATGGCCCCAGCACGGAGGGAGTCTCGGAATTCCATCACATTTGAATCAATAGTGGTCACATTTAACATCCTTGCCTATGCCCCGCCTAAAATGAAATCGCACCAACGATTGGACGGCTACTTTACTTTTTGTTGGCCACAGCCCGAACCAATAGCATGAAATGGCCCTAGCACAGATGGAATCTCGGAATTCCATCGCATTCGAATCAATAGTGGTCACATTTAACATCCTTGCCCTGCCTAAAATGAAATTGCACCAAGGATTGGACAGCTACTTTACTTTTTGTTGGCCACAGCCCGACCCAATAGCATGAAATGGCCCTAGCACGGATGGAATCTCGGAATTCCATCACATTCAAATCAATAGTGGTCACATTTAACATCCTTGCCTATGCCCCGCCTTAAATAAAATCGCACCAACGATTGGACGGCTACTTTACTTTTGTTGGCCACAGCCTGAACCAGTAGCATTAAACAGCCCTCACACGTATTGAATCTCGGAATTCCATCACATTCGAATCAATAGTGGTCACATTTAACATCCGTATCCTCCTCTACATCACGGGTTGAGGGCTTTGTATTCCGCCTCGACAGCTCTGGACCGCTCGGATCGTTCACGCTGGGTTGATAGACTCTGCGGCAGATGAGTGGAGAAGGACCAGGTATGAAGAACCAACGCTGACCTGGGCGAGTTCCCCAGTGACGGCGAATATCGTCCATAACCTCAACTGCGCAAATGAGTTCAGGCCAGCGCGAGTACGATACAACTCACCATCGACGTCTACTCGAAGATCCTCGTCGTCGAGCAGCGACGGCTCATCTGATTCTATGTCGGCGTTAGCGTTGGCGTCCAGACTCTCATGCTCCTTGGCGAGTTTCTGCAGCGTGTGCTCGAGGGAAATGGGCTTGTCGCGGCGCTCAATGGCTATCTTTCGATGCCACTCCAAGCGACTGCTGGCGAGGGCCCAGATCTTGCGATCGAGGGCCTCGTCGAAGGGTTCGGCGTCCTGCTCGTGGGGTTGGAGGGAGTCAAAGTCGCCGCGTCCGTTGATGCGGATATTAGCCTGTGCGATGGTGGACCATTGGTCCACGTACTGTTCCCAGTGAATATGAAACACGACGCGTTTGAAGACCCTACCTGCTGTGACTGATGAAGCAGCTCGTCTCGCCGGGGCGGCGATAGATTGTGCTGTTTCGCATACTCGTCGACCTTATGCGTGACCTCGCGGGCAAAGTCAGCCTTTATTCGAAGCCAGACGCGCATGTTTGGGAGGGAAATGCGGGGGTGCTCGTGGTCCATGGTAGCAAGGCAATGCGTTCATCGACGTGGCTGTGATGATCAATTTGATGTATCGCATGACCTCGGCACTGTGTTAGTTTAAGCTGTCAGCAGTAAGACCTGGCCCAAAGACACGCGAAATAGCACTTCCTGAAGGCCTGAGGTGGTAACTAAGTGCGACTAAGTGAACTAAGTACTTATTTCCGATCATTTTACTGTAAATTGATCTTGATTTACAGTAAATTGATCTCACGTAATTTGTACCCGCCAACACAAACACGTCGAAATCACGCGTTGTATTGAGTTGTGTTGCATTTTGTGTGGTACCAGGGACACTATGGCGTACCTCGGTGCTTTCTACGGTCAAAAAATATTTTATCTCATTCGGAACCAACAGCAGCAAAAAGCGACGAATCTGAAGCGTCATAATCCCGGTGAAGAGGGGTACGAGCATACTGTATAATTTGATTCAATTCGGCGGTCACGCGTCACGCACCCCCATTTTTCTCTTTTCCACCAACTTCCATACACATTTTTGGTATGCTGCTACAGCTCACTGCGCATGCGTCGCTTCTCTCCTTGCTGATTTCTTCTTGACATATGGCGCTTCGAGATTAATTTCGCCTTCCGCCGCCCAACCTGATGCATCCTCCACACAAGTGTTCCCATTTGTACTCACCTTGGATCTCAGCGCGTCGCCCAGCCACGGATATCCGATTTTTGTTGTCCCGCATGGGGGGCGCTAAGACGTGGCGAGTTTCTCACGAACATTTTTAGGTTTCAAATGTAAATGACCCAGCCTTTCGAGCCTTGGCGCGTCGGCATCTTGCCCAATCCGTCACTCAATCCCCTTCATTGCTCCGGAGCCGTCGCAGGCAGATCTTATCGACCCAACGACTTCCATTAATTTTGTGGCATTTCAACAAACCAACCCACATGTCAAGGACCCGTTTTTGCTACGCTCGTTTCCCATGCTACATTGTATGTAGGTATTGAGTCCGCTAATATCCTTTTCGGACCTTCTGACATGACTTTCCGCAGCCGGCACCGACTTGAAATCCATCGGCGGCGGTCGTACGTACTCATTTGGCTTGCACGTCACCGCTGATTTACTTATTTGAGCATATAAATCACCCACGCCACAGGTTAGTTCACTACACAACAACCAAATTGTTTCTGATTCGTATTGCAGGCAGGGCGACAGGAGAATAGTGTCTCCCAGTAGCCTATAGGTAGACGTGTTTATCATAGTAGGAAATATAGGGTCTTGAAGCACTTGGAAATCAAATTCTTCAAATACCTCGGTTCACGCAATCTGTTCAATGGTTATTTTACATGACAGTTGGCTGGCTTTTAACAGGTCTACACAAACGCCGGAGCGAAGCGAAGTCATGTCTTGTAATTTTATAATAAGAGACCACTTCGGTTGACCGGCACTCAATCAAGCACTGATAGCGGACTTTGAAGGAACACATGGTGAATGTGAAATTGAAAGTTGGAGTAATATGCCCGGAGGTAACAAGTTCGCTGGCGGCCGCCGCTGGCCACCGGTGGCTACTGGCGGACGCTGCCGTACAGTGTTTGTCGCTGTAGCACATTGAGTTGACCGGTAATCATCGATCACCGCTGGAACCCGACCTCGCCTCCATCTACCACTGGTTTCCGGTGGACCTCGCCGTATACTGCTGGAGGACGGTGAGTGCATGTTTCACCTCCATGTGGGACAGTCTTGGCAATATCCGCCAATCACCAGCGGAATACACCGGACCGACCTATCTGTTCCAGCCCCTGAGTTCCAGTGGTTTTCACCAGAACTCGCTGTAGACCGCTGGAAATTGCTGGACGCTGCGCATTTTGTGTTTCAGGTACCACATGGAATGCAGTCATTGGCTCGATAACAAGCCCGCTTTATACCGAGCCTTATCGCTACGAGTTTTTCTTCGTCTTCTGTGCTTCCTGCCATGCCAGCGTCTCCCAACGATTCCCTTCAGCTTTCTGAGCGTCCTCTCGAGAAGAAACTTGTCTCTGAACTCCTGGATATTGCCAAAGCCATGAATATCGACACCGCTAAGCTCCACAAGCCCAGTTAGTCTCTCGTAGACAGACGCTACAAACATAACTTACCTCGTACCTCGGTGGTTTGTAGTTGGGTTCGCCTCAACAACAAGCAGCGCCTCAGGCGGGAACACCTCGCGGATATATCCGCTTGGCAGTAATGGACGGCAAGACCATTCAACATTGTGTACGCTTTTTCAGATATATTTCCCATCAAACATTTATCATGCCTGTCTACAGAAATGCGCATTACATTTGTGCGAAGGCCCGCTGGTGAACTACAAGAACGGTCAATTTTGCCAGGTCCATCTTGACTTGGCCAACCTATGCGGGATTATTCCCTGCGGCCGTCCCGTTCACCAGCCTGGGGCGCTGACTTGCGACAACCAGTTGCACATCGTGTGGCAGCAGCAGTACAATAACAGATTCTCACGTCTGTCCTTCCCCGGCGTACAACGAGTTATCCGCCGCCAACAAACAGCTGCCGACAACGGCGGAGTCATTCCCGCCCTTCGCGTTGAACTTGGCCCGCTTGGAGACACCCCGGGAGATCAGGTTGTCCATACATTCCGGGCGAAGTCAACTTACTGCTTGCAGACGGTACAGTGGGCATGTGGCTTTCGCATCGGCTGGGGTAAATGCTACCGGTCGGAGAGCCCTCCTCAAGTTCTCGCCATTCTGGATAGAATTTGGCTGGACCACCCTGAATCAAAACCCAGTTTCGTTGCGTACGATGACACTTGTAGTCTTCTTCGACACATCGTCACGCAAGATCCCCACAGTGCGTGGCTTCGCACGACTAAATTTGTGGTGGATGCCTGGCATTATATCGGGCACCGTGCGACAGATATTTTGTGTCGCTTATGGTGCATTTCTCGTTCCTCCGTGCGCTCTCGTAGCATGCTAACCTTTTAATATAGGTGCAATCCGGCACCAACGAACGGCTCCCAACCCGATTTGATTCTTGTTGAAGAAGATGCGAATGGGACGAAACATCAAACCCGCGCGTTCAATACCGAAACTGCTGAACAACTCAACTCGTGGTTGAATGGTTTTGAGTCGCAGTTACGCCAGATGTCGGATCTTAACTATGATTTCTTCATTCATGTCTTGATGATGATTTACGCGGAACGGGTAAAAAAGCAGGTAGATACCAAGGATCTGGGTCTTTCGGATGAGTTCTGGGCAGAGGCGACTGGGATGACTGATTGATTAGGGTGTTTCACGACGAGTTTTTTGATCGTTTTTTCGAACATTTTTCGGAACATTTTTTCGGTCCCATCAAAAAAGGATTTGGAAAAAACGCGACCGTTTTTTGACCCCATGCATAAAAGGCCCCTACCCCTTCTATGTCACACTGGCCCTTTTTTCGAGTTCGTTTTTCGACTCTTTTTTCCCTTTTGCTCAGGGGCTTCTGGCTAATCCTTCGGCTCCGGTCCTCTGACTCTGCTTTGCCCAGCTCTGTCCTCACAGAGTCGCTGTCAGAATTGTCGCTGTCGAGCTGATCCTCGTAGCACACATCGTCGATACCCAAGCCAAAGATGGCTTCTGGCTCGGATGACGAAACCGTGCGGATCTGGGACGCGAGTACAGGTGCCGAGGTGATGAAGATGGAGGGGCACAGCGGCCTGGTCTCGTCAGTGGCATTCTCGCCCGACGGCGCACGCGTCGTGTCTGGCTCGGATGACGACACTGTGCGGATCTGGGACGCGAGTACAGGTCCTCCTCTGCCTGGTCAGCCTCCTGCACTCTCTCTCGTTTGCACCATTTCTGTAACTTTGCTGCATACTTATAAGTGTCGCTCAGAAGCTTCTGGCAGAGGGATATGTGGGGCATGCCGGTGACGGCGGCGGAGAGGATGGGAGATGGTGCATTCACCGTCACTATGACACAATATTGTGACTGATGACTGTTTCCCGATGAGGGGTTTCACGACAAACCTTTTTTCACGCGTTTTTTCGCGTTTTTTCCGCGTTTTTTGAGTGTTTTTTTCATTGAAAAAAGACATGAAAAAGGTATTGAAAAAACATCAAAAAACGGTCAAAAAACTCGTCGTGAAACACCCTATTGTACTATCAATAGTTTGCTTAATCATGTTTGAATCCAAGAAGTTGGATGGTCGCGACGATATCAAGGCCAAGAAGTTTAATACAGCGCTTTGATCACTTTCGACGGGCGCTTTGATTCTTTGATTCCCATTATCTTCCAGTGAACTCCAATGGATTCCGATGGAATTCAGCAGAGCTGAGGACAGCATGCGCCGGTGAGAACCATTCAAATACACCGAAAACCGCTGGGATCTGCTGGAATTCAGTGGGTCGGGCGCAGAGCATTTCCATCGAAGTCTGGTGTGGTTTGACAAATTCCAGTGGAATCCAGTGGAGAGAAGGCAGAAAAAAATCCAGTGATATCCGGCGGAAGCCAGTGGGAGGAATCGAGATCCCAGTGTCCGCCACCGGATCCCAGTGGAAGCGCGATGCTCGGCAGTGGCAGCCGCCATCAGCCAATGCCGTCCAGTGCCGATGGGCCGGTTGCTACCTCCGCGTATATTACTGGAAAGTTGGTAGTAGATTCGGCCTCGGCATCGGGAAATGACCGGCTTGATCATATGACACCTGTCGTAATCGAAGCTGATAACGATCTTGGGGCAAGCGGAGGCGGCGTTGGCTGACAGCTGTCGTAATCAAAGTCGATAAGGATCTGGGGTAGGCGGAGCGGCAGCGGCAGACACAAGAGGTGATTGATCTCTGGATCGGCCAATATCGTTAGGTAAGCTGATGATCACTCGGTGAACACCGAAAAGCGTTCGAACATATTCGCAGTTGTTGCTCAAGGTTTCCGTTTCATTCATAGCAATTTTAGCGGCCTTGCATGTATTCCTACGGACAATTAGAGCTCACACAGGGCATGAAGTTTGGACAAGTGGAAGTGATGAGCTGATGACATTGATGCCAACTGATGAAATTTCCTTTTTCTGGGGGGGGGGGGGGGGGGGGGGGGGGGGTGGGGGGGGGGTGGGGGGGGGGTCGTGGGAAGCTTATCTAACGGTATTGGCTGATCCAGAGATCAATCGCCTCTTGGGCAGACAGACACACCGCCGGTTCCTCAATTAAAATGGTATCTTAGTTAGCTACACTTTCTTAAGTATGTTAATACACATAAATGGGCCGCAAACTCAATTTTATACATCTGATTTGGGACTTGACACAATGTAATCTTTAATCTAATCTATCAAAATCCAAATAAATGTCCACAAAATTTCAAGTATTGCAGTATGTTTTGCTCACAATTAAATGCGATAAAAAAGAATGCAAATAAATGATCTTGAAATGAGTTGCAAAACTATAGATATATAAGCCCGTCCATATGCCTGTCCAAACTTGACATTTTGAATTAAGTTTAGAGGAAAATGAAATGAGAGACACCATTAAACTCATCTACAGACCATCTGCAGACGGTCTGCAGATGATCTGCAGATGATTGTCATAATATATATTTGCCTTATATTGTATGATGACGATGATCTGCAGATGAGTTTAGCAGTGTCCAAAACCTGAAGTTTTTTATTCAGTTTAAGACCCCCTTAAATGGGAATCCATACTCCTCATTTCATTTTCCTCTAAACTTAATTCAAAATGTCAAGTTTGGACAGGCATATGGACGGGCCTATATATCTATAGCTTTGCAACTCATTTCAAGATCATTTATTTGCATTCTTTTTTATCACATTTAATTATGAGCCAAATGTGCTGTGATACTTGAAATTTTGTGGACATTTATTTGGATTTTGATAGATTAGATTAAAGATTGCATTGTGTAAGTCCCAAATCACATGTATAAAATTGAGTTTGCAGCCCATTTATATGTATTAACATACTTAAGAAAGCGTAGCTAACTAAAATGCCATTTTAATTGAGGAACCAGCAGTGTGAGACGTACTTAAGCCCGCGAGATCCCATGACCTTGGCAGTCTTTTTTTATTGCTATCACCGCGGCAGGGTCAACTGACCAGCGGAGTTTGAAGGCTTCAGACAGACGGACAGACGTAATTTATGTTGATAAGGATCTGGGTTAGGCGGAGGCAGCGGCAGGCAGAAGTAAGCCCGCGAGATCCCATGACCTTGGCAGTCTTTTTTTATTGCTATCACCGCGGCAGGGTCAACTGACCAGCGGAGTTTGAAGGCTTCAAGGCGGACAGACGTAATTTTATAAAGAGGGTGATGATTGCACAGGATACGTGCGACCACAATTCGAACCAGTGAAGCTTTTACAACCACGTGTGTAATCCTGCTTGCTCGGCGCTACCCCTGCCCGGGTCCCCCTCACGCGAAGTCACCCGTCGCCCCAACCTCACAGCCCTGACATTGGTCTCCGATGGGAGGGTCAGGGAGGTACACAAAAATAATTCGGCCTTCAGTCGATTTGGGACTAGTCCCGGTGTGGCGGGGCTAACTTACCCAAGTCATTGAGAATATCGCCGGCGAGTCATCCGCAAAAGCAGGGTCCTGCTACCCCCTTACGTAGCGCTACGTATTGCTACGCAGAGGTACATCAGGGGGCATTTGACCAGGACCCCTGATTATAGGTGGGAAGGCTAGGTCCAAAACTTATCTGGGCCGGCAAATTTGTCCGCGAGGTTTCGGCCATTTGGGGTCGTTTTTTGTCCGCGCTGGACCTAGCCGACGATGTCGTAAGTGTCCCAAAAAAGGCAATTTCTGAGCTTTCTTTTCGCTCCGGGTGCCAAAGATTTCGCTAATTTCAAGCTCGATGCGGCACGCAACCGTGAATTTGATGGTTTTTCCGCCTAAAAAATCACGTTGAGTAACTTTGGAGCATAACGGGGCCGTGCCCAACCGTTGATTTTTGTCCGCGCCGGGACCTAGGATTTTGGCTGCGAAGGGCTCATTTTTGTCCGTGCTGGACCTAGGTTCCGGGACCAAAACCGCAAATTTCCGTACGCGCCGCGGGCTGGCCTTCCCACCTATAATCAGGGGTCCTATTTGACCCTGCTTTTGCTGATGCGACTTGACTTGGCGATTGCTTGGCGATCCGAGATTTTTCGTGCGAAAGTGCATGCTGTCCGCCTGCACAGCACCAGTCTTGTCTTCTGCCTCCGTACACCGCTGCAGCAATATATTCCCCTCATCAATCCTTTGGTCAGTTTTGTCTCCCATGTAAGCAAACTTCTATGACTGATATAGTGCTGTCCACAGCTTAAGTACGCTCTGGTTCTCTGACGATCCCCATTAGCCATGCTTCGCCGTTCTGGGGAATCCCAAACAGTGAATAACTACATTTATGGTGCGAGCAAAATTGGTTAGGACATCGGAATCATTGCTTATTTCTGTCTAGGAGGTGTAGGAGGCAATGGTGGAGGGGGCGGTATACAGGGTGGTGGGGGGGGTGCCGGGGAGGGTCCCACCATCAACTACGATATCAAGACGATTGAGAAGTTCACCGTGATGAACCGCATACCACATCACGAGGAACCGGGTGAGTATTCGCCGTTTTAACCCGTAAACGATGACCAACATGGGAACCCAAGGTCTATATATATTGCGTCGCGCTGCAGCTAGCGACGCCTTCCACGACTCAGCGGAAAGATACCCCCAGCCAAGATGTCATGCCGAGACGCGGGTAGAGATTCTAAAAGACCTCTGGAACTGGACCTCTGAAACTGATCCCTCGAGCACCGTCCTTTGGCTGCATGGACCTGCAGGGGCCGGAAAATCGGCTATTGCACAGTCATTCTGTCAGAATCTAGCGGAAAAAAGGTCGGCTCGGGGCCAGTTTTTTCTTCAAAAGGGGGCATCCATCTCGTGGAAGTGCTACAAAGTTGTTTTCCACCATCGCATATCAGCTTGCTGAGGGGAGATATCTCTCTCTTTTGCGCCGCCGGGGCATCTTGCGCAAAGTAGAAGAAAACCCATCGATCCTCGACAGATCTCTTTCAGACCAACTGCAGAGTCTGATCATCGAGCCGTGTCAAAATACTCAGCACCCCCGTAGTTATTGTCATTGATGGCCTAGACGAATGCCATGGCCAAAATATCCAGCAGGAATCTTACGCTTAATCGGGGATAGCATCCGCGACAAACACGTCTGTCTTCGCATTCTCATTGCCAGCCGACCAGAACCCCACATCCATGATATCTTCGTGGGACCCTTCTTAAACAGTTGCCACCGTCCTTTTAACATCAACAAGTCATTCGAGGATATCCGGAACTATCTAGAAAATGAATTTGCGCGGATCTATACAGAACATCATGAAACTATGGCTACGGTTCCCCTACCCTGGCCTGCGGCCCAAGACATTGGGAGACTTGTCGAAAAGTCGTCTGGATATTTCATCTATGCATCCACCGTCATCAAATTCATTGATGATCAATATTTCCGTCCGGCAGAGCGTCTCGACATTATCATGGGCATCGCTGGACCTGATTCCGAATCACCATACGCTGCCCTCGACCAATTGTACACCCAAATTCTTGTTGATAACCCTAAAGCCGTCCGGCCTCGACTTCTCCGACTCCTAAATGTTATCGCTGCAAAATTCAATCTCGCAATTCCCGTCATCGAACAGCTTCTCGAGCTGAAACCCGGTGATTTTCGGTTAACCCTACGTGGTCTGCATTCTTTGGTCAAAATTGATGAAGACAATATCACTGTGCATCATGCTTCATTTCTTGATTTCCTTGACGATCCCACAAGATCTGGCATGTTTTATATGGGTTTTCCAGGACGCATCCGTTTAGCTTGCCGTATTCTGAAGAAATTGTCATACGAGTATGATGATCCCTTTGTGAACAGTAGTGGCCCAGTTGCTTTGTGAGTTTGTCAAAGTCGGTCAACTTAATTGAATTGAATTCATCTATAGCGAATTAGGCGGCCCCGGACTACAATTCAGCAGAGTTTTACCTGGTCCTAGGTGTGCAAGCACGGAATGTGCTTCGGAAATTACAATTTCCCGTACACTCCAGCCTCGAAAAGTCAACAGAGGAATACAAAGAACCTTGTGGTCCTTCAGGCGCATGAAAATTAGCCCATCTGATACCTCGAAATTGCGGTACGCTTTTGGATTGTCAAGAATCAGCTTGAAGAATGGATCTTCATGGTATCTATTGGCGATGAATTTGGAGATTTCCAATCCATCCCATCCACTGTTCACAACCTGTATGAGGGATTCATCCATTTTCTCAAGTTCAGAGTCGATTTCCGAGCCCAATAAATTATTGGTGGGTTCGCTCTCATTCGGAGTGCCCAGACCTATACAGAGCTACAGAGCCTGTCCAGCCACCTACACAGAGCGATCTGTAGAGGTCTGTGTAGGTACCTGAACCAAGCCTCTCCTACTGGGGTAGGCTGACGTAGACCGATGTAGACTCACGTAAACCGACCGTGCCTACTGGGCCGCGGAATGCAGTGAGAGGGGACGCTACAAGAGTCAGCGGATGTCGTGCTTCTAGTACGTGAAACATCCGGCACGGTTTTGGTCGGCGCAGTCACGTTTTTAGATTTTTTCGAGGCGGCATCAACACAATTTTGTGCAACAAGTCACTTGGTACTAGCTGGCTTTGGCTGGGACTCTGGCTTTGGCTTTTGTAACCGCGTCTCCAGCCCATCTCTCATAATGCACCAATACACTCCCGAAATTCTGGCTTGCACTTCCTCGAGTCTATTTCCATCTAGTTATTCAAAATGACGGGTTGTGATCGAAAGTAAGCTCCGTGTATGCGGGGATGTTCTCCGTCGCCACCAAGGCCAGCTAGGGCATATTGTCCTATGATCCAAATTAGATTTAAAATAAACCGCGGAGATTCTCTCAGAGGCCCATTACCTTGGGAATCGTGTCGTATACTACCGAGATTATCGCCAAATTGGGGCTGCAGGAATGACTGTAGAAGCAGACATTAGAACGGAAAGCCACGGAGAAATCTTAGTGAAGAGGTAAAAGGCAGCGTTTGAGGTAGAATTGAGGCCGCACCGAAGCCGCCCGAGACGTTGCCTCGACAGACCGATCGTTCCATCCTCCTTGCCCAGCAATGTGACATCTTATTTCAGGCGGATATCTTTCCTCGTTGTTGAGAACCCCATAGAGCATTCCTTTTGTACACATCGATCTACTTGACGATTCACATCGAAACTTCGCCCCACCACACCCATTTCCAGCCGTTCAGTGTCTGCTGACTGATTTTCACCCCCATGCTAGAGGTGTACACAACCTGTCAAAGATATTGAAAAGGCAGATTACAATCGTTACAATACACATACCAGCCATAATCGTCAGCCTTCGCGTGTGAAGACCTTGTGCTTGATTTGGGAAATTGTGTTGGAAGACGGCGAGCTGGTCGAGGCAGGCTAGGCGCTCGCAAACAAGTAGATCACAGTGACCCGGGCCCTTGCTCCAAACATTTCTCTATGACTGTGAAAATTATTCACTGGTCTGGTCTGTTCCCTGAGAAAACTGGTAAGTGTTATGATAACTAATGCTGCCTGCAAGAGGTACTGGTGGCCAGGTCAGTAGATGCATTGTGCTCAATGAGCGTATTTATCTTTCATTTACCCCTATTTGTTGTCACTGGACACTGTACCTTAGTTACAACCCCTAGGGTTCTTAGTATATAAACCGTAGTTACTTTCCTGTACTTTACCCTATTCTAGTCTAAACTCCAGACTTATTTGTTGGTCTCCTTGTGCTTCAGTTGCCCTCGTCAACTCAGAACCTGGAATCTGCCTCTGTGCTGACAACAACAGAGCAGTCACTGCACCCTCTTGCACTTGAGTATTTGGGAGCATTTTGCTTCCTGTTCTTTGAGAAGTGGAATGAGTATGAATTTTCTTTGTGGAATTGTGTTTGTGTGCCTGAAATGAGTTCTCTGGAGAACACAAAAATTAATCACCGGCAAACTGAAATGTGGAGGAGGAGCATGCTCGTGATGCCAAGTACGTCCCAATGATCGTCGCGAAAGATTGAAGGGGTCGTGCACGAGATCTGTGAGAAGATCATTGGTGTGCCAGTCGATTCTATAAATCGCTCAAATCAATTCTTGGCTGCTAGCTTCAGCAGTTGTATATGTATAATTAAACTTCTTGCTCAAGTCTCAGGGGCAGTTCAATTGTTTTGGCAAATTGAGTATTCTCATCATGGCCGATCATTCTAGCTTGGATACATCCAGCAGAGTTAGTGCGGGTACAATCACCTCCAGCTCATACCACCGCCGAGTCACGTCCAGCCTTCACACGCCCCTCGGAAACCGACCGCAATCCAGGCCCTTCGTCCCCGCTTGCTTCGGAAGTTTAATTTTGCTTATTGTTCATTTGGATTTGCTGACCCAGCGGCTTCTGTCGCTGGTCTGATACGGCTGGGTTTATCCGGGTCCTCCAGGCGCTTTGCTCCTGGTATTACGATGGGCTCTTTGTCTGAAAACGTGCAGGCTCCTACCCACCACACGTTACGGGGTTGAGGAGACAGAATAGCGGTAGTGGGAGCTGATTCCTGGCTCAATAGTAATAGGAAACGACAAATTCTTGATAGCCGACACAATAGCTTCCGAACTTCTAAGGCCTCAACCCCTCCACGGCGGCTGGCGTTTAACAGACGTAAACAACATAGCCACATTTTGTCAAAATATTTCGTCTCAATACCTGACCCTCGTAAAAATCTGCGGACTTGCCCCGGCGCCTCCCACGAGGTTCTGAACCACGGCTGGCCATTTTTAAATGGAGGAAGCACATCGGGAGAAAGGTTCGCAAAAAGTTAGCCAAGCGGGTGGCTATGTTGTTTACATCTGTTAAACACCAGCCGCCGTGGGGGGGTTGGGGCCTTGGAAGTTCGGAAGCTATTGTGTCGGCTAACAGTGATTTGTCGTTTTATATTACACAACTGTGATCCAGCTTTGAATCCCGCTACTCTGTCTTCCCCAACCCCGTAACGTGCGGTGGGTAGGAGCCTGAAAAAACGTGGGGTTCTCTACGCGGAGGCGATATCTTCCTATTGTAAGTACAAACTCGCGAACACCCGCTTATTGTCATCAGGTGGCGGCGTGTCGGCGGAACCTGACACAGTCTGCAATGGTTCGCGAAACACTGTGCACGACCCACAGTATAAAACTCGCGGCCGGGAAGCAGCAATCCCCCAGTTCAATCGGTTTACAATGCATCGGCGCAGTTGAACCCGATCCCCGTGATGGGCGATTGTATCAGCTTTGTTGGCCGAATGCATGCCGTTCTGGGCTGGGAGAGCTTCAAAGCCTCGCGTTTAGCGTGGAAGCTGAAATAAAACGTGGTCCGACTTGGCGGAGAGCAACGGCGGAGTGTGAGTCGCGCCGGTTTGCAGTGCACCGGGGCAGTTAGGTCCGATGCCCGTGATGGGCGATTGTATCAGCTTTTGTTAGCCGAACGCATGCCGTTTTGGGCTGGGAGAGGTTCAAAGCCTCGCGTTAGCGGCGAAGCCGAAGTAAAATGTTCTGAGTCGACAGTCCTGCTCAGAATTTGAAGGGCTTTCGACTGGCAGGGCGCGCTCTAAGGTCCGGATTCAAACCAAGCGCGCAACGCTGGAATCCCCGTGATAGGCGATGTATCAGCTTTTGTTAGCCGAATGCATGCCGTTTTGGGCTGGGAGAGGTTCAAAGCCTCGCGTTTAGCGGGGAAGCCGGTATAAAACGTTCTGAATCGACAGTCGATCAACGCCGACTGCGATGATTTCCGAGCTGAATGGAACTGCCACCCCATTTCCGGTGAAGGCCGCGATCAAAGCCCAGAGGTATTGAGTGTTTATTATTTAACTTTCTTCGTTCTCGCTCACACACAAACAGGATATGGGTTTCATTGGGCAAGTTGAGAACGGTGTGTACGTCAGCGACTACGAAGACGTGCACCCGAGTGTCCTTGAACGATACTACGGTGTTCATGGCCCCGTTGCTCGAAGAGCATATGGCCAGACCGGTACCGGCCAACTAGAGGACGAAGATGTCCGATGCCCCCCGTTTCTAACCAGAGCGACAGTGATGATGAAAGCGACGACTAGGTGGGTCAGCAAATTGAAGATGCTCACGCAGAAAATTTCCATCATGATCCCGTTCCCGTTCCAAAACACGCCAATCCATTTCCGGACGACGAAACGATGCACTTGTTCTACACAACACTTTCCGCCGCCGATGAGAACAACATAATCCCCCAGGCTATGGACTGCTTCCGGAAGAGTGGGAGGATGGGGTGTACCCTACATATGAGATCCTCAAGTCCGGTCGCCGTGGAGGGAAGTGCCTTGGTGTCGCCTCTCCCGGATTCCATTTGGCGAACGCGCGCAGAGATGTTGGGACGTGGATTGGCTATTTTAGACCAGCTTAGTTACATTAATGAAAGGTAATTCAGCGCTGGCGACGACGAGGTTCCTTGACAAGTGCCGGGAGCTGAACAGATTTTCATATAGCATCCGTTTTCAGAACTGTCGCTCCCTGCCTCCCGCTCTCATGTCTTCCCTATCCCGTACCGGCGAATGCAGCGCCCACGACCAGTTCTCCGACGAGGAATGTGATTGCGACGAATACACCGAATCTTCGGAAATTCCAGGATATTGTGGCAACTGCAATCATCGTCTTCATTTGGGGTAACGCACCCGCAGAGGCGCTCCATTGTTTTCTGTCATACCCAAGATTCGTACGGATTCCCTTCATGGTGACATCGGACAGGCGCGATGGAGCTCGGATGCGGTGGTTTTCGGTGCGGCGGATCGGAGAGCTTTGCTCAGAGTCGCCTCGCTCGTGGTGCACTCCGAGATGACTTCTTGGCGGCCTGGGTGTGAGACCACAGAGGATGTGGATTTTCCTTCAAGGACGAATTAGTTGCGCCATGAGATTGGTGAGGGGGAATACACGCTGCAGCTCGCCTTTATAATTCGAAGGCAACCGGGTTTGAGCTGCTAAGCGGTGGGTGGAGTGGTTACCAACTCGTTGGAGTACTGTAGCATTTCGTTCAATTCGCGGGGCCTGTGACGCGTGACACCCATTCGCGAACTTTGGTTTTCGCGAATGGGGAACTGTGTATCTTCCTTAACCACCACCACCACCTCGAAATTCCGATGCCCGGTGTTCCCTTGGCTCCACAGCTGCGAGAGCGGATTGTCGTATGGCGCTACAAGGAGGGGAAGCCTGCAGCAGAAATTGCTGAGCTGGCCGGATGCAGTGAGCGCACTGTTTACAGTGTTTTGCGCAACCATCGCGATTTCGGTCAAACAAACCAATCCATATGCTCAGCGTCGGGCATTATAAGTAATTTGAAGGCAGAGCTAAATCACCCCCGAGGCAAGGTGGAGCAATCGATGTGAGCTGCCAGTTCCGTGAGATTCAGATTCAGATAACCAAGAGAATATGTCTTGCTGTTGGACTGAGCAGAGGCATATTGTACGGGCCAGCAATTCCTTCAATAATGGGGATGCGGTCGAGTGCCTATTTAAGTTGAGAAACAACTGAATGAGAGTCCCTTAATGCTATCCGCTAGCTCACCGAGCCCCGTGAGCTGAGTAAATTGCCGGTGAAGCAAGGGCGAGAGCATATACCGGCATTGTGAATAATTTGAACAAGGTGGACCCCGATTATCACCCGAGGCTCCCGGAGCCCCCCAACATAGGCTCCGCAACTGCTCGCCTTGCTGTCGCAGATTATGTGGCAGCCGCTACTATTCCCAAGCCACCCAACATCGCTCTGACCGCAATCCCTCGACTCAAAGATTGAGTGCATCTGCGCAACGTCGTCGCAATGCACAGAGGCGCATCGCGAAGAAGGGGAAGGGGTGATATTCGCACGAGGGCGCGCGATTTCTTTGTTTGCAGGGGGAACGGTGGTCCACTCGGACCTTCATAGTCTTCATTGAGTCCTTCTTCATCTCTTCCATTCCTCCCCTATCTCGCTATACCTGCTACTTCCCTAATTTCTCCCCACGACTTTCGTCAGATACCATTTTTTTTCTCTCCCTCTTTTCAGCACTCATCACTTGCATCCCCCTTGACACCTCCACTTCTTCTTCCACCCCCGTTGTTTGTTACGGACGAGGACGTCCTTTTGTTGGAGGGGGGAACCTGCAGCCGCTAGGCGGCGTGCATAGCCACCGTGACCATTCCGTGACCGCGTAGCTAGATCATTCCTGTCCTTTGCCTTAGCCATCGTATCGACTTGCTTGCTTGCCTGCCCAGCCGCTCGGGCCATCTCCACCGTTCGAGCGATGGCTGAATGAAACGGTCTGCAGGATGATGAAATTGGCTCCAGTGCGGTGAATTGATGAACAGCCACCTGGGCTACTTTTCTAAGGCAGGCCAGTTTGTCCAGGGGCATCCTCAGAGTAGCACCAAATCGCTTTACAGAAACTGATCTCAGTTCGAAGGCCTGCGGAACTAAATGGCCTGCAGGGTGGCGAAATTGGCCTCAGTCTGAGTGAGTGACTGCTTAATTGATGAATGGCTAGCTGGGCCACTTTTCTGAGGCAGCCAGTTTGTCTAATGGCATTCTCAGCGTAGCCTCCAATCGCCCTACGGACATTGATCTCAGTTTGAGGCGACGGCTAAATTAAACGGTCTGCAGGATGACCAAATTCAACACAGTGCAATGAATTGATGAACGGCCCGCTGGGCCACTTTTCTGAGGTAGCCGGTTTGTCCAGGGCATCCTCAGCGTAGCCTCGAATCGTTTTGCGGAAATTGATCTCAGTCCGAGCGACGGCTGGATCAAACGATCTGCAGGATGACCAAATTCAACACAGTGCAATGAATTGATGAACGGCCCGCTGGGCCACTTTTCTGAGGTAGCCGGTTTGTCCAGGGGCATCCTCAGCGTAGCCTCGAATTGTTTTGTGAAAATTGATCTCAGTTCGAGTCGCTGCTGAATTAAACACCAGACTTGGTCAAAATATTATATGTAGTCGTGCCAATATCTATATAAGAAAAGCCGTGGGTTGCCCTATTTGATCATCATCAGTGAGGTGGGATTATGGTCAAATCCTTACTGATTCCTACCTCCAAGGGTGTCTGCGAGACCTTCCTTCACCACATCTCGAGGTAAGGAGACTGGGTGGGCTCAGCAGGGATCATGGAACACTTGAGGTATTTAAGGTTTTGAATAGACGCCCTGCATTCTGGATTTGAATGCCCTGGGAGCAGGCCTCTCAAGTAACTAATCACCCTCACCAATTTTTTTGATGCATGGAATTATTTTATATTAGACACAAATGCAATTTATTATTGTCATATCTAAAAAAAATACACACAAGTTCAAAATTGGGCTTTTGAAGCAGTTTGACAATGAACCAACAGAAAATACAGTGTAAGCAGTTGTAAACCGTCGCCAGCGCCGCCAACAGACCAGTTATCATCCATAAGAGATATATTAGAGCGGTCTGAGCGAAGCAAATCCTAGAAAACATTTGCATATCATCCAACCAGCGGCAGCAACAGGCAGTGGCGCATTGTGTGATTGACGCAGCAGTGGCACGCGACGTCGAATTGCTTGAAGATAGCTTGAATTGGAGCTCTTCATTCAGGTTAGTAGGTAATAGGATGATTTGAACAGATAGGTTTCCGAAGGTCTCGGGCTGAGTACAACCTCGAACCGTAAAAGGTTGTGCAGTGGGCAACCGAAGACATCGAGTGATTGTGAAAGATTGCCAGGAAAAGCGGCCAGAGAGAGATTAAGACAGCGGTGCCCAAGTCACTTGCAGTGGCTCTGAAGTCAAGCAGCAGCAGAGCGGCGCAACACCGGCGCAGAGTGGCGCATGAGGGGTGCAGACGGATGTTGAAGTTTGAAGTTGAACTGACGCAGGTAGGTCACATTGACGTAGTGTCACGGCGCAATACCGGCGCTGGCTGACGCAAACTAGAATTGCAACTGAAGTTTCAAGCCGTAGAATTGACGCTGCACGGCGCTGAATTGCCGCTGAAAACCGGCGTAGAATGGCTCCGGAACCTACGCGCCAGCCGGTGGTAGAATGTCCGCTTGCGACGACGGGAGTCGTATAGCAAAGAGGAAGAGAGGAATAAAAAGTTTACGACGACTGTCAGTTTTGATTAAATGCCACACCCTTCGCTTTCTTTCCAGTTGAACACGCCACCCAGCGGTACATTCAACGCGAGGCACGGATTCGCACCCTGGTGGCAATTTTGGTGGTGTTTATCGTGTATGTCGGGCTGAGGTGATTTCCGCGCCATCGGAGATGTCATCATAACAAATGGAGGGGAGTAACTGGGAGTTTTGAGCAGGAATGAGGTGGCCACGAGCAGTGGAGAGGGAGAGCAGGCTCTCGACAAGATTTAGGCGCCCGATACAAACAAGGCCCAACAGCATGGGAAAATTTTACGTTTTCCGCAGAATTATGAAAAGCGCTGTAATGTCCGCCTCCGCAAGAAAGGACCGTTGTTCCGGCCTCGCGATACACTATGCCCCTGCGGACATATCTCAGCAGAGTTTAAAGCCAAACTTGATGCACTCGTGGATTCGTTCCTTGAACTTCCTGTTTGCCAGAGGAACTTCCTCAATTTTAACATCGTAAGATTCGGTGTCTGCTATTCCTCTGGAGGCCGTTTACGGGAGCACAGATTTACCCGAACTCTCGACTCGAGGAGATCATGAAGGTGTCGGGCATAGGACAACCAACACCGAACGTCTGGTTCGAATTCGAATGCGAGGTGTGTTTTGCATCGACGTGATGGCCAACAGCCGTTCACTCATTGATTTGTGCGCAGACTGAAGACCATTTGACCGAGGTGATTTTGATGACACGCACATCTACCGGCACTGATACATTCTAAGATAATCGGAGACGAGGCAGTTCAAAAAACTTTTCGCCGGAGCAAAGGACCTCGGGTTCCTCGACAGTGCCTCCTTCTTCACTGCGGATGTCACAACTAAGGTCGATGTCCCACCGCCTACCTCCAATGCTCGAGTGCACTCTTCGTTCGTAGCAAAAATTCCGAAGGACATGTCCGTGGACGAATTCCATGCAAAGTTGGAGCCAGTTATAGACGGCTATGTTCGGCTGCCCGCCTGCCAGAAGCATCTCTTGAAGCACACTTACGTTTGTCGACTCATTTCTAGTGCTCCGCGCTGATTGTCGCTCACTCTCCTACCTCAGTGGCGACAGAACACGAACATAGTTGATGAAGTCCATACACTAGGTTATCCCGAAGCAGAAGGGCTGGGTGTTGTCTTGCCGGAGACCGAGGTGAGAGAAAATCGAGCGTCTGCTCCGCGCACGTTTCTCATCAGTTCTCTTCTACAGACCTGGAATGCCCTGGTGGAGGTCGGTTGTGCTCATTTTCCGACTTGAAATAACATCTGAGCGTGGAGTTTCAGATATCGAACGACGAGACATTTAAAAAGCTCATGTTCGAGACGTTACATAAAGTTCTCCCAGGCATCGAAACGTGGGGTATCTCCTTAGACGTGGTGATGAAAATCAGTACCCCGTAGATTTCTACGGGATGTTGGCCGCAAGCTGACCATGTTATGAATCCGCATTTATCTTCTTGCCTGTTCTTCCTATGGATTGATTTTGGAGCTTTCGCGCATGCTAGCTCTGTAACGGTGTAGCCAGTGTTGGCAATTAAGGCTTAAGAATCTGCCCCAGGGACCCTTAAGGGTTATTAAGGGTTAAGTCTTAAGGGCAGACTTAAGGCCTTACTTCCACTTTGGGAAGTATCTTTCCACGCTCAATTCCGCCCAAAAAAGCCCCGTATAGTTGGTTGATAGTTGGAAAGTAATCATTTCACGGCTAAACTTGTAACAAACTTCGCCAAGCAGAGTCTGTTAGAGTCTGTGTGTAGTCGCCTAAACAGGGGTTGTTTAGTCAGCTATGCTGACCTAACCTGAGCTTGCAAGGCACCAAGTGATCCACCCTCACCTGAGTTTGGGGGACCTTGGAACGTAGTGAGAAGTTTCAATATTCCGTTGGCTCTCTAATGATTCCGTTACAGATTGTTCGCTAAATAATGGCAATCTACCACGGAACTTCCGCCGACTCGATGTCTCACGGGTTCCCTCTGCTTCCTTGAAGTTCCAGAAGCGCCCTCCGGTCTTCTTCTCCCGCGTGGCGCCGTCGATGCGCGACAGGATCTCTGCAACAGAGTCCTTTACGCTGACGGGCGCCTGCGGCATCCCCTGCATAGTCGCGCCGGCGTTCCCCATGTCCGTCGCCACCCACCCCGGGTGGATCGCGTGCGCGATGAAGGCGGAAAGTTCTCGGCGTCGAGCGCCTTGACGAGGAAGTGCGCTGCCGCCTTAGAGGAGCCATATGCAGAGGCAGAGAACGGCGCATACTGGCTGATAGAGGCGACGGCGGTGGAGATGAGCGCGAAGGTCGGGGCCTTGGTGGGCGAGGCGAGAAGCAGCTGTGCGCGGCCTGGAAAAGGACAACGGGTCTGAGCGTGTTGAGCCACACTACCCAATGACAATGACGAATTGGGTTGGCAGTCACGATTTAGAGCAAAACAGCTATGGATAGCGCATAAAAATGTAGAAACATTTCTATGAGGTGAAGAGGTACAAAGGGTAAGTCACCTAAGCGTGTCCCCCGATATTCCCAGGTCAGAGCAAAGTTTTATTCAATCATTGAAAGATTTACATAAGAAAAGACAACTGAGGCTTTACAAACAATTTGCGGAACATAAGGCGCAGCTCGTTTTTTTCCGTTTTCGACAGTTTTGACTAGAACAGCCGCCCACAGGCTCAATTTTGATCAGATTTCCTTGGGAATAGGCGCGTTCAAATTGCATTGAAAATTTCGCAGAGGATCAAGCGCCGGTTTTTTTGATGTAACCATGTAATAGAATTTCTTCAGAAAGATCATGGTTTCAACTAGGACAGCTGTAGCGCAATGAATAATGGTCCGATTGACCTAGTTTTCGGATATGTCATGTATCTGGACTATCTCTAGGGAATATGCAGTCTGCAGGTATGGGTATAGCCAAATTCCAATCCATAGCTCTGCTTCTGGGACATGAATATTGCCCTAGCTAAAATAGGTGCAAAATCATGTTCAGTCAGTATATTGCTTATGTAGGTGCACCATCCTCTAGTAACATCCCAGATACATAACATATTCAAGAATTAGGTCAATCGGACCATTATTCATTGTGCTACAGCTGTCTTAGTCAAAACCCTGATTTTTCTGAAGAAATTCTATTACGTAGTTACATCAAAAAAGCCGGTACCTGATCCTCTGTGGATTATCAATGCGATTGGAACGAACCTACTTTCAAGGAAACTGATCAAAACTGAGCCCGTGGCGGCTGTTCTGGTCAAAGCTGTCGAAAAGAGAAAAAAACAGTCCGTGCCTTATGTACCGCAAATTGCTGTAAATCATCTACAAATAATTTTTGAGGTGTGCGCCTGCCGAAATTTTGGGCACGTCGCGGTCAACTCCGGCGGTTGTGGGCAAATTGACGAATTGGCTCAAGTTGTCGCGAGTCACCCTCATCTGTCGAATTGAATGAAATAATACAGGGTCTTGAATATTTCAGATATATTCAAAATATATTCATATTCACCTACCAGAATATGAATACGGTGAATACAATATGGATACAATATGCAATAATCGTATTCATATCATATTATGGCCAGCACTAGTCTCCGACACGAGCGCTGCCTTGCCGCGAATCTTGTCACATGAACCCCAGCTCTCGATGATGCACATCGATCCGTCGACGCTTGCAGCTTGCTGTTAGGAAGGAGGCGCTCTGATCTCGCGCGATCTGTCTTCCTCGTTCTTAATTCGTTCGTAATTGGT
The DNA here is from genome assembly GCA_029378375.1 of Mycena olivaceomarginata. Taxonomy (NCBI): domain Eukaryota; kingdom Fungi; phylum Basidiomycota; class Agaricomycetes; order Agaricales; family Mycenaceae; genus Mycena; species Mycena olivaceomarginata. The sequence goes on along the minus strand of JARKIC010001128.1, from coordinate 102,091 downwards.
TCTCTATCCCTGGACACTCAGAGTTACCGGCGAGGTTTTGACGCACCTCGGAACCCACGGCGTAGATAACAGTAGATAGTTTACCTACTAAGGATTCTTCGGTAGGTGTTAGAGGATGGAGATATCAGCATTTTGGAATGTTTTGAGCCAATTTTGGGCAACTTGCGACCGACGTTCCGAGCTCAAATTGCCATCAATTTGGGTGAACCAGAATATGAATATGCCTGCCTTTTCAAATAGTTTCAGATTGTGTTTATGGGTGATATAGTGTGCAAAAGGCTTTTTTTGTAAGGTAGGCGCCAGTCACTCCCCACGAGCGGTCATATGACTTTCCGGACATGATTTTCAAGAGATATTCCTCAACGACAAACCATTGTCACGACTATCTGCGACCGAGAATGTGTTCATTGGATGTTCAACTAACAATCCCTGGTTTTAGTTTGGGAAATTATGTTTTTTTTTGGTGGACCAGTATAGTGAAAAAAAAGTGTGTTTTTTCTTTCGATGCAGAAAGACGTGACCCTATAAATTTGCCCGGTCCGTCGGGACCACCACATCTTTTTCTGCATTTGCAGTTAACTTTTCCATCCGGCCGTGGAACATCGCCAGAGTTAGTAGCGTGGGCAGACATCGAAAGCACACCCAGTTAAGTTAGAATATAGCCTGTAGTGGTGGTTCCGGACTTATGTCGGTCATGTGGAAAAAGCAAAAGCCTATATATTTCAATCTACCTCAATCGACTGGACTCGAAGACAGAAGACGCAGATTGGAGCTTTTGGTCTGAAAGATTCATGTTAAGATCTAAACTATCTGCATCGATTGCTTGCATTTGCTTGGTTTTCCTTTGATACCCCAATACGGATTTCTCACTGGGCATCAACCCTTACCATTCCTCGTACCATACCGTCATAGGCTCGTTTCAGCCTCTACCGTATAACCTGCGTGAAATCTGAAGACAGTTGCTCAGATCACGTATACTGTAGAGGCTGGAACTTACGTGTACACTGTACAGCTTGGTACGAACTGCCTCGGAGTTTGAAAAATGACAGCCAAGTCATCAATGAAAAAGAATGTTCAGAGCTCCTTCATTACTTGTCCTAAATTCCACGAAAAAATTCTGAACGACTCATATCGATCCTAACACGACGCTTGTACAAAGAACGCGGCGACGGACGCTTGACAGACGCCAGCGAACAGCCATCATATCTTTCAAACTCCGAGGCGGTTCGTACTAAGCTGTACTCGTAAGTTCCAGCCTATACTGTCATTGCTTCTCCCGCCAAACCCGCAAAAATGTCGATTTCGGATTTCTGCACTGCCTTTCACCTGTCCGATGACATCTTCGAACGGCTCTTGCCGTTAGGATTAGATGGGCCGCACGTTCTCGAATACCTGGAGAATTCAGTACTGGATCAATATTTGAAACTGGGGCAACGGGCGGCGCTAACGATTTGCGGAAGCGGAATGGAAGAAAGGCAAAATTGGAGTTTGATTGTGCTGTAATCCGATATACACTCTGTATATAGGGTCTACACAGGCCGACACGTGTCTCGCAGGCTGTGTCGACGGAGAGTGCTTCTTCAAGCCTTACTCGATGTATTGCAGCGCTCCTCGATCTCGACGCCAGGCACTGCAGTACCTCGTCTGAATTTTCTGACCTCCTCCAATTAAATAAACCTGTTCCATGACCCTCGCTTTTTATCTTCGACGTGGCAAAGCAACAAGGCGGGACAGCATCTGCTCGGACGGCAGCGGCGGCGCGAACAGGACCCCAGTGCCGCGGCGGGCGATGCGCCGGGAGCGCGTGCGCGGGGTGGGATTGGGCGTCACGTCGAGCAAGAGCCCGCCAGCCCCCCGCCCCCACCCCCCCGAACCCGGGCCAGGCATCGACACCTCCGACGACGCGGAGCTCGAGCTCGGCTGCGCCCCAGGCCGGGGACGGTGAAACGCGCCCGCGCCAGCGGAATGCGGGTGCGCGCCGTCGGCGGTAAGGCCGCGCGCGTCGACGTCAACGTCGAAGATCTGCACCGCGCCCCACGCGGGCGCTTGCTCAAACTGCGCGTCGCCCGCGAACGCTTGCTCCCCGCCGCCCGCGAGCTGCACCGCACCCGGAAACGCCGTCTGCATCTGCGCCTCCGCGCCCGCCGCGAGTCCAGCGTCCCCGAGCTCCAGCTTGGCGCGGATCCACAGGTCGATCGCGATCGCCTGCGCCTCGCTTTGCTCGTACGCGTAAGCGTCGAGCGCCTTGTACCCGCCCAGCCCCAGTTTCCAGGTCCAGGTCGAGCTCGTACTCACCCAGCTCGAGTCCCGGTACCCCTTGTAGTCCTCGAGCTTGTGGGGCGGGGCGGGGTACTCGTGTGGGAAGAACGCCGCACCACCGCGCAGGCGTAGTCGTGCGTGCGGTCGTACGGCGAGAAGTGCTCGTGCGCGTGTGCCCGTGTGGGTGGAAGAGGTCGTGTGGGGCGTTTTGGAGCAGGGCGTCGCGCGCGAGAGGCGCGGGAGCACGGGGCGCAGCTCGGCGATGCGCGCGAGGATGTGGTGGCTCGGCGTGCGGAGGGGAGGGCGGCGAGGAGGAGGTGTGGGGGTGGCGTTGGCGGTGGAGGGTGGGGTTCGGACTGGGATTGGGATTTGGGTGGCTGTTCGGGTTTGTGTGGGGAGTCGGTGGCCATTGGGGTGGGGATGGGGATGGAGATTGGGGTGGCTGTTGCTGGTGGGGTCGGGGTGAGGGCAGGGCGGCGACGAGGGGGCGGAGCGGCGCTTGGGGGCGGGTGCGCGGGGTGCAGCAGCGGCACTCGTCGTCGCGGGCGGGGTGTTCAGCGATCGCGCTGAGCGGGTCAGAGAGCAGCGGCGGCATACCCCCTTCGGCGTCGGTGGGGTCCAGCGCCTCCGGCACGCCGTGCGGGAACGCGGCGTGCGCGGGGAGCGTGGGGGCGCTGGGGATATGCCGTCTTCTGGATGAGCCGCTGTATCGATACAAGAAAAAGGAATAAAAAACACACCTTTCTTCTTGGGGCGCGGGGTGGGCGACACGGGTCCTTCGCCTCGCAGATACATTTGACGTGGACTTGTTTTGTTTTTCGCAGCTCTCTGCAGTGCTCGCACTGCGTCACGGGCGGCCCTTCTTCTTGATCTCGAAGAGGGCCGGTTGGTGTGCTTGCACGCAGACGAGCGGTGACCCTTTATACATGTTTCCGCAGTACATCGTCAGTCTGTTTTGGACACCCACACCCACTCACCAGGCATACTTCTTGCTGCTAATCAGAACCTGGTCCTCGTTAGCCTCTAACACTCTCCAAAAAAAAAAAAAAAATGAAGGAAACATGCCATTTCTTTTCGTGGATGTAGTGGACGGCGGAAGCTGTGCGAGATACGCCCCGCCAACGACGTGCGCCACTAGGTTATTAGAGAGGTTGTGGTAGCCACCAGATCAAACTGGTGGCTTTCACCACGGACAAATGCAGGGGCAGCTTATTCTCAGCTAGCCACTATTTTGTGGTCTCCCTCAGAGCTACAAATAGTGGCTGCCTTGGTCCGATAGCATTGCCCACTGTCTAGGAAAATTAGCCACCAGTCTGATCTGGTGGCTACCACAAGCTCTCTATTGCACCAGAGACGCGCTCTAGACAGTGTATACGGGGAATCATGGTGGAGGGAGGAGGGGGGTCTGTTGACCACAGGTGACAGCACACCTTAAGCCTGCGCACGGACCACCAACAAAACCACACGTCGGATCGATTACCCACGTCACGGTCACGGTCATGGTCACGGTCACGTCACACAGTTGCTTTCAAGTTTTCAACCGCGGCATGGAGCGAATCCTGTGCGTTGCAATGACTAGTGCTCACTCGGTATCCACTGAAGCACCCGCTGTCTTGCCTAGATCTGCTCCGCAGCTGTGCCTGATGTGATGGGTGCGCACTCGGTGCGGACGCCGGTGCGCGTTTTTCGCCAGAGGCCTCTCTCTAGACATAGGCCCTGATGTGGTTTGCTTTGGTTTGTTGGCTTGAGCTCTCTCGCCTTCTTTCATCCCCAACCCCCCCCAAATCATCATGCGTGAAGTCATTTCCGTTCACGTCGGCCAGGCTGGAGTCCAGATCGGTAACGCCTGCTGTGAGTCCTGTATTCTGAGCCACGGCCGCGATAAATTCACGCGTGCTGTCCGACCAAAGGGGAGCTCTATACCCTCGAACATGGGCTGAGCGTGCGTACTTTTTGTCCCAGTGTGTTTTGTGCTTACCCCGTCGTCTCTTTGCCACAGCCTGATGGCCGTATCATGGAAGGATTGCCTTCCTCGTCCGCTAGCGGATTTTCGACCTTCTTCTCCGAGAGTGGTTCAGGGAAGCACGTTCCTCGCTCGCTGTACGTTGACCTTGAGCCCGGTGTCATTGACGATGTCAAAACCGGTCCCTATCGGTCGCTATTCCACCCAGAGATGATGATCACTGGCAAGGAGGACGCCGCCAACAACTGCACGTTCACTCTTTTTTTCGTGTCGACTCTGCTGAACTCATTTTTCAGACGCTCGCGGCCACTACACCGTTGGCAAGGAGCTCATTGACCCCGTCATGGACAAGATTCGCCGTCTTGCCGACAACTGCTCGGGTCTGCAGGGCTTCTTCGTCTTCCACTCGTTCGGCGGAGGAACCGGCTCCGGCTTCGGCGCGCTCTCCTTCTCGAGAGGCTGTCGACGGACTACGGCAAAAAGTCGAAGTTCGAGTATTGTGTGTACCCCGCTCCCCAGCTGTCGAGCTCGGTTGTTGAGCCCTACAACTCCGTCCTTACGACCCACACGACCCTCGAGCACTGTGACTGCTCGTTCATGGTTCGTCTGGGCCCATTCACACCGTTGTGTCGCGTTTATATTTCGATCCAGGTGGACAACGAGGCGATCTACGACATTTGCAAGAAGAACCTCGGTGTGGTGTCGCCCAGCTTCTCCAACCTGAACAGACTGATCGCCCAAGTCGTGTCCTCGATTACCGCGTCCCTCCGTTTCGACGGTTCTTTGAACGTCGATCTTAACGATTTCCAGACTAACCTTGTGCCGTGAGTGGCTTTCGACGAGTGAGGTGATGACAAATCCCAAGCCTACCCAAATAGCTTCCCTCGTATTCACTTCCCTCTCGCCACATATGCGCCACTGCTGTCCGCCGAGAAGGCTAACCACGAGCAAAACTCCGTGTCTGAGATGACCTTCGCTTGCTTCGCGCATGGCAACCAGATGGTATTGCTTCCGTTCATGCTTTTAATAAGCCCGCTCAGCCTCTCACAGGTAAAATGTGACCCCAAGAGGGTAAATACAGTATGTTCATTTACACTCTTTGATAATCGAGTCTTGACCTCCGCTTTTAGTGGCCTGCTGCCTGCTGTACCGCGGCGACGTGGTTCCCAAGGACACCCAAGCCGCCGTCGCCAGTATCAAGACGAAGCGCACAATCCAGTTTGTTGACTGGTGCCCGACCGGGTTCAAGGTTGGCTCAAGGTTCCATTGGCGTGATCGCTGACCGGCGCTTGTAGATGGGTATCTGCAACGAGCCGGCAGCTTGCGTTCCCGGAGGCGACCTCGCCAAGATCACTCGCAGTCTTTGCATGCTTGCCAAGTTAGTTCTACGTCATGGTTTAGCTGGCGTATATTGATGTGCTGCTCAGCACCACGGCCATCTCTGCTGCCTGGGGGCCGTCTCGGTACGTCTGCCTGGACATACATTAGTTGCAGGTTACCATCTGACGCGTTCTGCAGACTACAAGTTCGATCTCATGTACTCGAAGCGTGCCTTTGTGCACTGGTACGTCGGCGAGGGTATGGAGGAGGTACAGCGCATCCATCGCCGCTCCATTCGTAATCTAACGGTTGCCGCAGGGTGAGTTCTCCGAGGCCCGCGAGGATCTCGCCGCGCTCGAGAAGGACTACGAGGAGGTAGGCGCTGACAGCGCCGACGCCGAGGAGGAGGGCGAGTACTAGAAACGCGCTTTTACATGTGACTCCCGTTGTCTGTCGCGGTTGCCAAAATACCCCCCTGTTCTCTTTGCTCATCGATTCTTGCTCCCTCGTTAACTCCCCTTTGTTCTCGTCAACGCAATGTCCCATTGGTATAAAGCGTCGACCCTTTCCCCTTTCGCGAAGCGCCTTCACCAAAAAGCAATATCTGCGGTAGTATCGTGAGGACAAATGACTACCTCAGCATGACATATCCGACCATCGGATTATCCGACGAGGCAGTTTATTTCGGAGTACCAATTCAACAAGAATGGCTGAATCCTCGCAGCGCGGATCTGAGCCGTCACACCGAAGGATAATGAACGCGTTTGTATCGACCCGCTGTCTACTACTTACAGCTCTTTGCAGAACTTGGGGCGCGGACACTTTTCTTATTATCCCGGGGAGGACGTTTCAAGCTTCCCCGCCCGCTTTTCCCGCCGCTACCACAAAGTTGTCCATCCTCTTACCCGACCATTTGAAAACCAAACTCATATCATTGTAATGCCGCTCGCGGTGAATACATTTCCCACCGGATCTTCGTCTAGTTCAGCAGTACCTCGCCTCGAGCTCAAACCATCTTCCCTCAGACCAGCGTGCCCCGCATCGGAACGAATTTTCCTGTGGTGGGGATCAATTCCTAAAACCGACAGCTTGTTGTAGTCCAGTTTATTCGCGCAAGGGCTCAAGGGTTTAGCTGAGAACAGCCTCGGGGAAGCTTAGGGAGTCTATTGGGAGACGACGCGATGTGCCGAAGTGGCTGCGAGTACGAGGTACAAGTATCTAAATAGGTGTCTATTCCGATTTCTCTTCCGTGCCCTCGTTGGTTTCATTGTTATTGAAACTTGTGCAATTCACTACAAATTTGACACAAATTCCATGATCCAGAATGCTACAAGGATGTCGATCCAACACATTTAATAACCGATATCTATCTATCTAAATTGGGCGTGAAGGATATCTTGGTAAGACTTTGAGAATCGGAATTTTCAGAATCTGCTCGTAGCAATACACCGGTCGTGCTAAATAAACTACAAACTAGCTCACGGCCCGATCGCAAGAGCTGTAAACCTCACGGAAACTCCTAAAAACATTCGAGCAACAGTTTGCTGATGCAAGTTAGATGACGTTGACCTTTGACTCCGCGTGGCGTGGAAGCGAGGACAAGATTCTGGTTTTCTTCCTTGAGTTGAATAATCCAGTATTTAGAGCGCCACCGCGCAATCATTGCCTCCTGGCGGCCGAAACCAACCAACCGGCCCCTGGTCCGGGATTCACAGACCGGTTAGCCCCTTGTGTACAGCATAGGTACTGATAGATAATGCAACACAGCTTCCATGATAGATACAGCACAACAGCCTATCCTGAAGGCCGCCACAGTACGACGGCCGCATTTTCCGTGTAACCAAACAGACCGGCCGAGGGCCTCAAGAAGGATGTAGCGAGTGGTCACCTAACTGCTGCAAAGAACCTGGCAGATGAACCCCGTTGCAGACGGGTTGAGCCGCATGTGAACGGTCCGTAAACGGACGTCTACGATCGTTCACACTGGTCCGTACTTCGGGATAAAGCGGGTAGGGCCGGCGAGCGGCAATGCCCGCTACCGGTAGTGATATGCACTGCATGAGCATATGATGAGGAAAAGAGGAAAGCAGCAGCTGAGGACTTGCATCCAGGATGTGTAAATGCGAAGAACCATTGGATGAATCGCATCAGGAAAACCCGAAACCCGTAATTGGAACCAACTGGCCGTAATTGTGTCCATTGTTCCAAATTGGGATATTGTCACCCGATTGTCGGAATGGCCAGGTCCCCCTGAATTCACATAAATTATGGCCAGATTGTGAGCTTTTGTTGCAAATTGCGAGCTTTTGTTGCGGATTTACATGCATTTGGTGCCAGATTGTATGAGATTCACATCATTGTCGAGGTCTTGGAGCGCACTACACCAATTACAAGAACAACTATGATGCATAAAAATGTGGTGTGCGACACCACAAACATAGGGTAAGAGTATGGAAGGGGGCGGATCCAAAAATTATATACTGATTAAACTGTCAAGTAGAGTAGACGTGCTGGGGATCACGAGAGCTGTATGAAACCAACAACTCAGGCAGCCGAAAACTGTCTGAGTCGAAATTCAAGCATTGCGAAGCTTCCTTTGGAGGAGTGTAGTCGGGACTCCTGAGCATTTATTGAAAGACGAGTTGCGCCTATTAAGAAGATTAGATACCAGACGAGATAAAACCCAGATAAAAGGTAGCTTACGACGCCTTCGTAAAGATCATCTCCATTGTTGAATGGTACCTCGCAGGGTTTGTCCTGCTTCAGCGTGGCGAGCAGCTGGATATGACATCGTAGATATCTTGACCCGCGAACCCCTCAAATTCGCAAATTTGTGGTTCGCCGGTGGACAAGTCGTTCATGGCGTCAGAAAGCTTTCAAACGACTTCTGTGAATACTCAAAGCCTGAAGAGAGGAAGTAGGTGCTTACCGCAGCACATGAGATGGCACCATCGGCGGTGTCGCTTCGTAATTTCCGGCTTCATCCGCACAAACATGGCTTCAACTCGTTCGGCGATGGGAGCCTGGCCGGTAAAGAAGCCCGTGGCAACGGCAATGGACCCCGTCGTGCTGGTAAGGCTTCTTACGATCGGGCTTCTCCGGGCTGTATGCGTAACAATGTGAGGAAGAATGGTACGGCACACATGTGAAGAACGACTTACCACCATCCTATGGTCTGGAAGTCCATCCTCTGCAGCAAGAAACACCTCATAAATAATACAACACATAAATGGCGGGACTTACACCAGGCTTCCGAGGATATATGAATGTCTGACCGGCTCTGAGACTCGCAATGAGGTCAGGCAGTTATGTGTTACCCCGTAACTTCCGAACAGAACCGCTGTTGCCCAGGTTTTGACTTTCCCGCGAAATGCGCTGATGCGGCCGTGGAGCTATAAACAGTTACCAGATGTACGGCGATGTAAAGATCCTTACCACGGGAACGAGGCCTTCGCGATTACGGTTCTTTCATCGCGTAGTTTGTTAGCGATAGCGGCCAGTGTTAAATCACGAGTAGCCCGAGCCATTGAATGTAGCCGAATTTCGTCTTCCCACGAAGATCTGGGTACATTATTCTCAATTAGGTGGAACCCAAAATAGTAGTCAATCGCAAGCTGCAGCATGCGCTCGACGTCCCGGTGCTGAGTCTTTGTACCCACGGCTCCGCGCTCATTGAGCCGAATTTCGATGCTGTCAGTGTCGGGGTCCTCGAGGCGCTCGACAGGTTCGGTTTTGACTTTGACTTCGGCGGCGGTCGTCGAGGGCTTGCGGATGTGGCTGCGGGAGAGAGAATGCTTGTCCTCGGGTTTCGACCTTGACCTTCGTGGCTCGAGAGGGCTTGCGGCTATTAGCGCGCGCCACTGGGCGCTCCGGGTTCCAGGATGGGAGCTGCAACAAACGCCTCAGGTCATGCTCGATTGAATATTGATAAAACTTACCTCTTGTTCTTCCCGTTGCAATTCACGTTTACCTCGGGGCTTGTCCGATGTGCGGGCATCCACCTCGCTGCGCAAAGGACCCTACAAAGTAATTGTTTGATAGTCGGTGGATGGAGGGTGGGGGGCGAGTACATAAAATACCTTGGATACAGCCTTCCTGGTGTGTTTTGGGTTGGATGGGGGCTGGAGAGGTATGTGGATACTTTGACAAAACAAACGAAATCAGAGTGACTGACCTGAAATTTTTCAATTAGAGCAGCATCAGCTACTCGGCGGTGCGCGGTGCGAAGACCTGAAATGCCAGCCCGAAGAGCGGAGTCCGGCTCTGAGTCTGAGTCAGAGATCTCGATGTGCGACTCCGGCACGCTGTGGTGTCCCGAGCTGAAGGAACGCGTGGCTTGATGCACGATATCCGTCGTCCGATAACACGCAGTCGTCTTCATCTTGATCTTCTTGCTCTTCGTCATCGCCGTTAGTCCATCGAGGTACCTGGAAGAGAGACGAAAAAGGAAGGAGTGATTATGTCACACAGGTGATGATCTGTGCTCTTACCTCGTCCGCAAGCTGCTGCTGCAATTCACCTGGCCCCAGCTCCTTCAAGTCGTCGTCTCCATCATCAAGATACTCGTTGTCATCGTCCCCGGGGTCTCCGCCCCCATCCGAGTCGACAGCTTGTCAATCGCCGATTGAGACTTCGGGGCGCCGGGCTGGCTTTACTGGAGGCTCGATTGACTGTGGTCTTGGTCCTGGGTGGATATCGCCTCGGTCTCAGATGCTGTGTGCGAGTTGGCTTTGGAACCTTCAAAAGCAGAAGAGCGTTAGAATGATTTAACGAGACAGCTGAATGACTCGTGCCTACCTCGGCTGGAAAGCGCTATTTCCTCGGGCTCTGGTTCCTCCATAGGAACGTCCTCTTCATTGCCTACATCGAGTTTAGGGTGCAATCGTCCGGTTCTCTGATAGACTACTAGGGTGGTTCTTCTTGGCGGTCTTGCTGTGGGTCGATTCCTTGGTAGTCGATGCCGCACGTTTTCGGACACCAGAATCTGACTTGATCTTGGACCCTGTGGGAGCGGCGCCGACCCATACTGCAAGCAGGAAATCAGCAGACCAAGAGCTCGTTGCGACAAACAACATACTGGCATTACGAGTAGCATCTGATTTGGCCTTGCGGTCAGCTAAAGAACGACTCAGACTGAGTAATATCGGTATGAGAATGTCTTACGGTGTTTGGAAGTAGGCTTCTCAGCGACAGGTTTCTTCCTGAGCTACTGCTCGTTCATCGGTAAGTAAGGGCTTCTTTCCTCTACCGCAACGGTGTACTGACCAGGAGCCGAGTCGTCGAGAGCCCTAGGTTTGGCCTTCCTGCTCTAGGCGCCATTATTTTGTAAGGAATGTGGTTACCAGCGGAGTGGCAATGCGAAGGGAAGGAGTGAAGAGAATGAGGGAGCACTGGAGAGGAATGACCGACGTGGCGATCGGAGAGGCTGGTTACGTGGCAGGAATCGTACGTGTTTTTTTTTCTCTGTCAAAATCGAAATTAATTCCGATGCGCTGGCACAGATCGGCTAATAGTCGAGGGTTCTTATGTTTAATCTGGGACAGAAGGATCAGCGGGGGTCGCGCAGCGAAATGGAATGGACACCTCGGAATGGAACACGCCACGAACAACACTCCTTTCAACCACACCCACACCAGGTAATAGCCGAGTTTCCCAAAGATTTGGAGCGCCATCCGTGCTCCAGCAAATGTGGGAGTTGAATTCGGGAAGCATTGGGAAGTTCCCAAATAGCTTGAGTAAAGAGAAAGGCCAGAAGTACGTCCTGTCTGTCGTTCGGATTCAAGAGGTTCGTTCAAAGAACTCATTCCGGCCGAGGTGCTCCTTGGTAATGGCAGCGGGTAATCCGAAAACCGCGAATTTTATACCGGCATCGCGCATGGTTAAATTGCGCAAGCATTTGAGAGCATGTTTTGCATCCTTGTCGGCTGTTATGTCGCCATCGCCGACTAAGAAATTCATGAATTCGAGGCCCGAAAGATATGGGAAGATGGGAGAAGACGGAGCAAGCGGGCGTTTCATGAGCTCCATGACAAACGCCTTCCTGCGCCGGGCTTCACCATCGGACGAGACACAAATAACGCGGTATGTTCTTTCGTTTCGACTTGTTCTTGATCGCAGTTATCAATGGCCGCATGTTCTGCGCCGTTCTCCAGTTTTCAGGAGCGGTCCCAAAGCGGCAACGGTGGCCTAAGTTTAACACAGGGAGTATGTAAGTAACAGCTCATGTCGTGGAAAAAAAAGGAAACGCACCCTCGCCAGCCAGGTGGCCCGTTTCCATCCTTTACCTCCTTGCATAAAACATTGAGGTCGTCCCCAGTTCGTAGGTCCAGCGGCAGTTTCCACCCATGCTGCCGACATATTCCCACAACTTTGTTTGTGCGGTTCGTCGTACCTGGCCCGCTTTTCGGTCGCGATCTCGTCCGGCATGAGAACCTGGTGAACTCTTCCGGAGTGGCATCGAGGCAAGAGTCTATGATGTACTCGATTTCCTCGATTCGTGGACGGCCGGCAGAGGGTAGGAGAGGACGGATAGTGGTTTTACGCCGCAGTGTGGTAAGACTCGTAAGACCATCGCTTGGTGGGCAATTTCGGCGAGTTGTCCATTTTTGAAGCATGTGAAAGACTTGCATTTTGAGCGGTGTGACTGAATGCCAATTGATGAATTTTAAGCATATACCCTGGCATTTTGAGGTGCGCAGTGAGACACATTTTGAGTCACGTGAAAGGCTTGCAGCATTTTGAGCAGTGTGACTGAATGCAAATTGAATTGTTAGCATATACTCTGGCATTTTGAAGCACATGAGGGGCTTGCATTTTGAGCAGCATGTTGCACGGAAGATCAAGCCAATTTCGGCCATTTGTGGGGGCGTACTCACTGGAATTAGATAGCCCTGGCCGTTGCGGTCATTTGCATCCACTTGGCTTGTGCTCCGGGCCATTATTGGGCAAGTTAGAGGGCAATCAGTGGGACGCATTTTGAGGCACGTGAAAGGCTTGCATTTTGAGCAGCGTGACTGAATGCAAATTGAATTGTTAGTGTATACTCTCAGTGGAATTGGATAGACCTGGCCGTTGCGGTCATTTGCATCCACTTGGCTTGTGCTCCGGGCCATTATTGGGCGAGTTAGAGGGCAATCAGTGGGACGCATTTTGAAGCATGTGAAAGGCTTGCATTTTGAGCAGTGTGACTGAATGCAAATTGAATTTTTTAGCATATGCTCTGGCATTTTGAAGCACATGAGGGGCTTGCATTTTGAGCAGCGTGTTGCATAGAAGATCAAGCCAATTTCGGCCAGTTGTGGGGCCGTGCTCACTGGAATTGGATAGCCCTGGCCGTTTGCGGTCCATTTGCATCCACTTGGCTTGTGCTCCGGGCCATTATTAGGCGAGTTAGAGGGCAATCAGTGGGGACACATTTGAAGCACGTGAAAGGCTTACATTTTGAGCGGCATGACTGAATCAGTGAATGCAAATTGAATTGTTAGTGTATACTCAGGCCATCACCGTGCTTGCGGCCCCGTCGTCCCACTCCTGGTGAAGGGCAATTTCATCGCGCGTTGGCGGGCTCCGAAGCTGCATCGCCAGCGTATTGGACACCTTGGTGGCATTTGCATTGAAGGATGGCCAGGCGTCGTCCACGGTACGGGGGCGCACCAGTGGCCCCTCAGGTGGCCACTGCGGCATGTAGGAAGTGGTGGGTACGTTTGTCGAGTGTTGATGCGATGGAAAATTTACATAAAACACGACCGTCGCAGCACGTGCTACAAATTATGCCCAGTTGATGCCCAGCCGTAGTACACTGCCTGTAGAGTAGGACCCAGGAAGATACGGTTCGAAACTAAGGTACCATGTCCGGACATTTAATGTGTTGTTTGCGCGTACGGGGTGCGGATTTGCTCGCGTACGGCGGTTTTCGTCGTCAAGGGTGCCTGGACAATGGACGCGCCGTATTTGACGACCCCTCCTCCGCCTACTCCTCCACCAGTCGACGAACCCGCGGTGATCACCAGAGTAGTATCCCCTCCCAGGCCCCTCTCCGTCATCCCCACCTTGCCCCTTGCTACATATCAAATTTCGAACACCCGTCCGACCTCCAAAAAATACCCGTCTCATTTATCACCGACAAAGCCGGGATCAACGCCCAGCAGTTCCTTCCTGCCGTTGCGACCTTCCTTCGAAAACACGGCTCTCAATATATTCCCCAACTTTTCGATCGCTTCGACCTTTTCAAACGCATCACAGTTACGTTGCCTTCAATCCCGCGAGTGAGCGGCCTCAAGTTTAAGAATGTTGTCCGCGCCACCCCACCCTGTGGCTGCCATTCCTGGCACCCGAAAGCATGGTGAAGTAGGTCATCAAGACTTCGCTCTCGTGCGCACTGGTGAGCCCAACGCCGTCACTGATGGCACCGCGCTTGAGGGGCTTCGAGTCGCCCAGGTGTGGTTTATCTTCCCCGATTATTATCCCCCCTTTCAACGAGGCTTCCCCACTCGCCTATATCGAGTGGTTTATCCCATTTTCACGTCGAGAAGCGGGCAGCGATTTATTTGTTGTTTGCCGCTCCACTTGGCAGCACCAACCTTACGGCGAACTGATTGATTTAACCGAATCGTCCGCAACTGTTTCTTAGTGCCTCGCAGTGGGAACGGCACGACAGATCGTAGGTGGACGACCGAAGCGGTGACTAAACTCTGCCCCGAATTTTGTTTTAATCCTCATCTGGACGGTCACACATTCTGGATGTTAAAGCTCAACCAGCGTATCCGTCTACTGTAGTATTACGACCGGAAGTTCACGCCATGTCACCTGTCACCACAAAAGTTCACTGGGTTCGGTGTTCAAACCTGACCAGTGAGTGTCACTGGGCTTGACAAAGTTCATTTTGGTAAATCACCACGCCATGGCCCGCAATCACCCCCAATGCACTCCAGAAGACCTATCCGAAGATGCATGGGTCGTGTCGTATCCTGCCTGAGTGATGGTCCCAAAGCACTAGCAGTCATGTTTGGGGCCACACCATTTCTCAACGGGACTACTGCAGAACTCGCTGCACAGATGCTCAAGTTCAACAAGGCACACACTATATATGAGCCTTAAAATTTCCAACACTAGGTCGGAAAAGTGGATTAAGGCCCTTCGCAAGCCTGAGTTCAATGCACGGTATCTCGTCCTCCGGGGCAGGCTCGTCCTCAGCAGGTGCGTAATCAGTGCCCCTCTTCATCTGTAGCTCATTCCAGAACAACGTATTGTCCTCACGCTCCTTGCGCAGCCTTGCTCGGATGGCAGGGGAGGTGAGACTCATACGATAAGTTCCACTCGCGCACCACGCAACGGGAAAACGCCTGGAGCACGAGTGAGAATACTGTATAATTTCATCCAATTCGGCGGTCACGCGTCACGCAGCCCCTACGCCGCGACGAATTCTGGTCTCGGTCACGGGTCACGGCGCCCAGTGCCAAATGTAAAATCCATGACATCTGGACCAAATCTCTCTTGGAGGTGCAAAAAAGGCAGAATTTTCGAAATTTTCGTCTTGCATGCCGAAATTTTGGAGGTGTCATGCCAAATTTCGTTGGTTGCCGAAAGTGCCGAAAGGTTTTTTTGGTCACGGGTCACAGGGACAAAATAATTGTATATTAACCTATTCTTTTCTAAGCCCATAGAAAATCGCGGGCCCGGGTGCCACTGAAGCCGAATTTATTTTTGCAAAACACTCGTCGAGTCCCGACTTGCTGCCAATCTAGTTGCAAGTTGCCACAGGGGTGTAGGCATTTTCCAAGTTGCAGTTCACAAAAAGTTGCATCCTCTGAAGTTGTCGCAATGCGGAGTTGCCACCCGTAGCAACTTGTCGCAACATTAATCTACGAAATGAAAGTTGTCGTAAACTTGAAGCTGTACTTTGCCAAGTTGACCCTATTTTGAACCCCAAAAGACAAGTTGTACATGAATTGTGACAGTATGGCACAAATACTGGGTAAAAACTGGTTGCCTACAACTTCAACTTGCAAACAGGGATTTTCGCTACGACTTATGGGCGATATGGCCTGCAAAAGTATTTTTGACAAGTTGCCTATTTTTCAACTAAAAATGGGCAACTTCAAGCTCGGAATGCACCTTCAGCGGCATCTTTAATTCGAACTAAACTTTAGCCAACCACAACTTTGGCTGTCGGCAACTTCGAGGCCCGACAAGTTGGCGAAAACGAATTCTACGGAGTATGCATGTCAGCAAAATGCAACAGACAACTTCAAATTTTGAATGCTTGCATGATGCAACTTAAACAAGAACAAGTTGCAACCTCGCCGGTATGCAATCTGTGAAGTGAACAATTTCGATCTTACGTGACAGATATATTGGATAGCCTGTTAAAATTACATCCCATACAGACTTTAGCCAGATACTGCTTAAGTGAATTCATGCCTCCCTCTTGAAACCCAAATACAATTCAATCCTAATATATGCACCAGCACCTACCTTCTACGATAGCAACCAGGGCTCGTTTGCTAAAATTGTAACATACATATAGCTTCTACATAATGCCTCAATTCATCGGAATCCCTAACCTGCTTCTTAAATCATGCAGTCTCAACCGAAAACTGGGTCCGGGGGTTTATGAACGAAAATTGCCTGGTACTAGGTTCATTCCAGTAATGTGCACTGACTACGACGAGATTATATTTGGGCTCCACACTATGCCGAGATGGATCTCAACAAATTCAACTGCAAAGCACGCCCTTTGGTGCATAAAAACACATGCCGCCTAGCCGGCTCTGACCGCAAACATCAGGGCTATCCACATTTTGACCACTGCATTGCCACCATTTGCATTTTGAAACGCGTGACCGGCGCGCTGCCGCCTCAATTCCGAATCATTTGTTGCAATTTCAGCACGGGCAGAGAGCCGTTTTTTTTTGAGGCGCTCGGAGTGCCACTGGAGAGCCCTGATTTTTGCGGTCAGAACCAGCTTGGTTTCATGTGTTTTGGCGCACACTCTGGTCATCCACCACCGGATCAAGCGTACGCGTCCCAACAACACAAATAAGGATGCACTCTCGCCGATTGTTTCGCGTCTCACCAGGCAGCCCCGTTCCCCTCCTCTTCCGCGGGCCCGTGGCTAGTGGGCCAATTGCTAATGCTATCGTGTATTGATCGTGTATTTAGATCACTTGACGCCTTCGAGGGTAGTGGTGGATTCTGGTCTGCAATTGGAAGGTGGTGAGTCCTCCCTTAATGCCCCCTGTATGTCCTCATTGGCATAGTCTTGGCGAAGGGACGTTCAGCCACTCCTCCCCCGTGAAAGCGTCACTGCCTGTGAAGAAAGTGTTTTGTCAATGTCATGCATATTTGCTTTAGGGCAAGAGGCTGTACAAAAGAAAGCAAGGAATGACTGATGCCACTTACAGAGGAGGACTGGGCACAAATAGGCAGATACTGCAGTTTAATATAAAAATCTCGGATATGTATTTCGGATCCCGAATACTAGTCGGCATCAGTCAATTGGGTCGACGGGGTAAAGAAGACAACGCACCACCTGCCGCTTCCACGAGTCACCATCACCGTCCGCGACTTGGGGGTCATATCCGGGAGGTGCATTGGTAGGGCTGGCAACCGTGCCGTTAACGGCGACGGGCCGTGGCCATTTGAAAAGACTGGATAGCGCAGGCTCGACAGGAGCTTTTAAACTAATCCTTTTGGGTAATTTGACTACATATAATGTAGATTTATGCGCAAAAGTCTTGAGCCCGTAATGTGACCTGAAGTGGTGGGACAAGGCAGCGTTTCGCTTCCGTGTTGCGTTTCGCTTTGCGGTTTGCGACCGTGTTGAGTGATTTGAAGCTCATCTGAGTCATGTAAGTAGTACCTCACCTCAGTTCATGCAACCGTAAACTGATCAGCATGGCATGGAACACTAGTCCTCAAGTGGATATGATGCTGAGATTGCTTGGTTTGAGAGGGATTTTGGTGCAGGAATGTAATCAAATGGTTTCCTGGTCTAATTCAATGGTTTATCACAGCAAAATTTCAATGCAGATAGATACAGCAGGCGATCTCGCAAAGTGACCGGCTTTCTCGGGCCGGGTGTCCGTAAAGCACATAAAACAACTCACTCAGCCCATTCTGAACTCTGTGCTTCACTATCGAATGATTTAATTCAGCTGAGAGCAGGAGGGGATAAAGGAGCAGTTACCATATTTAAGGTTTGAATGGCATTTTGAGTCACATGCTTTGTACTGCCATTTTGAACCCTGTGCTTCACCTATTGAATGATTTAATTCAGCCGAGAGCAGGAGGGATAAGGGAGCAGTTAACATATTTAAGGTTTGAATGGCAGTTTGAGTCACATGCTTCGTACTGCCATTCTGAACTCTGTGCTTTATTATTGAATGATTAAAGTCGCATTTTGAACCCCATGCCACCGAATGCCATTTTGAATCACATGCTTTGTACTGCCATTCTGAACCCTATTTTGTGTTCACTTAAACAGTCCCATCTCCCACTACGACGGAGATGAACCGGCGGGGCTCGCAGCGGAGGGGTGGAAGCAGGAAGAAAACCCAATGTGATGACTAATCTACTACATCCGAGGTAAATGCTGCCAAACGCACAGCCATCAGATCCGTGGGGAAATCACGGGTTTATCACAACTGGACCCATCACGACGCGCGTCGCACTGCTGGCTCTGTCGTACTGTGGATGGCCAATAGTGCAAGTCTTGCAGTCGCCAGAGAACGCAGAGCAGATCTTGCTGCCGCAGAGAGGGCACAGTCTGTGTCCAAGCTACAAACGGCACTCAGAAGCTCCAGTCCACTCTCCTCCCTCACAACGCTTGTAGACGACCACGAAAAACTTCATTTCCCAGAATCCGATACCCCAATGGAACCCAGCACCCGTCAAACACGGTCGGCGAAGCGCAAATCCGACGTCAGATCGGACCTTTCCGAATCTGATGAGCCCCCTAAAAAGCCCGCCAAGAACAAGCCTGGTCCGAAACCGAAAGCTAAGGAAATAACTCCACGGCCTGGTACCTCTTGCGATGAATGGGGACTAAGGACGTTGGGAATAGTCTGTGTTATTAGACCATCCGGGACGACGGAAAAATCATACCGGTTGAAGCTCTTCCTGGACACTCGGGGATTTCAATGCTGTTGAAATCTCCTTGATGGTGTCTGGGACAAGTTGATGACTCATTGATAGAAAAGGGATGAGGTCGAAAATGGTAGAGAATGAAGGACGCGCGTCGTGGTGGTGTGGGTCCAGTTGTGATAACCCGTGATTTCCCCACGGATCTGATGGCTGTGCGACAGATTCCAATTAGTGTGTTCAAGACGCGTTTTTTGCCAAGATAATTCTATGGCAAGTTAGAGGGAATGATTACATTGCCCTCAGTCTGTTCCACAAGGATTTTGGGTGAAGACTCATGTAGATAGACTGAATTGATTCTTTTGTATCAGAATTCACCTGAATGAGATACCAAGGACTATGTACAATTATATCGGTATATCTGGCTCTATGACATGTTTTAGAATGCATACAAGTCCTCCGTCTGAAAAAACCAGCCCGATTGAAGACTGCCTGGACACGCCAGACCGAATCTATGCTGCAGAAGGCTTAGACCATGCAATATAAAATATTTCGGCCCATCTGACTCTATCACTAATTGCATATGAAGTATTCTGAAAGATCTAGCTATGTTTTGTGTCAATACATGGAGAATTGGCCGAGCTATGGACAATTCTTTCGCGGGGATCAAAATCGACCCAAAAAGGAAAAAAAAAAACGTTTGCGCCTTAGGTACTGCAAACAGCTGTAAGATGATTGATGAAAACAAGCCAATGTTAGAAATCCCTGTCACTCGCCGTTGAATGGAGGTCGGCGACAGAGAAATCCGGCCGATAAAGTACTCAGGCTTATCGAAGAGCAATTAACGAGTTTGCGCTGGACCCACTGGAGCCACTTGATGGCTGATTTGCAGTGCGCAAATGGATGGTTCCACCCGCTAAATATAAGCGTGGATGGGCTGTTGGAGCCACTGGGCACTATTATCGGCTGGTGGAGCCACACATCAGCGCACTTCAAATCACCCATCCCTTGGCGCTGATGGCTGCAGCGCAAACACTCTATTGAAGAAAATGCTGGCTGTTCCGGGGGTGGAGGAAGAGATGGAACAAAGAAAAACCAGCGGGGTGTATGAAGATTTCTTTGACGGTCGGATTGCCAAGGAAATATTTGGACCATACGATCTTCCTTTTTTCGCCCCGCTGATAGCCCGCCCTGATTATGCCCAGAGCGATTTCCTGAGGCGCGAGCCCTGAGTATGCCCGTCATTTTCAGCCAAACAAAGCTCATGTGATCGGTGTCTGCCGCAACGTTGGATTGGTGGCCTAGCCCGAACTCCGGACAGGTCCAGAGTTGCTAACGGCAGGTGAATGAAATGCCTTCTCGGACCCGTCCGGGTCCCGACGTTTTTTGGCGTTCCGCAGTGATTAATATCCCTCCACCTTAATCCGTATAAGTACACATTTCACTGCACGATTATCCATTCAGGCCATTTCCTCTGACATTTCCTGCCTCCATAGATGTCGCTTGACCGAAACAACATATCCAACTGTACACATATCCTCCACCAATATCAATGAATCCTCCCTGGAGCGCTTTTCCTCCACGCACCGGTTTTCGATATTTTCTTCTAGTGACTTCCCTCCATTTCTATTTCTCTGTGCACCGATTGCACTCCACTAACTTGGCTCAAACTCGGTGCAGGGATTTCATTCCACCGAATCCTTGAATTATCCCTCCGCTGATTTATCTCGAATTCGGTTCAGGTATTTCACCTATTTCACCGCACAGAATCCTTCACTTTCTGTTCCATGGAAATAAATCCCTGCAAACATTTTACAGCAATTTACGGAACTTAGGGCGCAGCCATTTTTTTGGGGGGGGGAGGTGTTTTCACCGGAACAGCCATCCTGGGTTCAATTCTGTACCATTTCCCTTGTCAATAATGCCTCCAGACAGCCCTTTTTTTGGCTGAAAAAGACGGGCATAATTAG
Source organism: Mycena olivaceomarginata (assembly GCA_029378375.1). NCBI lineage: Eukaryota > Fungi > Basidiomycota > Agaricomycetes > Agaricales > Mycenaceae > Mycena > Mycena olivaceomarginata. The sequence continues at coordinate 81,499 of JARKIC010001128.1, read as the reverse complement.
GGCTAGCCATTAACGGTGCGCGCGCCTCCGAAATGGCTCTGGAGTAGCGCTGGAGGCGAAAAGGTAAAGGAGGGCAAGACGGACATGCGGTTGATGACAGGTCACACGTTTGAAAATGTGCAATAAAATCACGCGTTTGAAAATGTGCAATAAAGTCACGCGTTTGAAAATATCCGGCATTGCAATACAGTCCCGGGGTTGAAAATGTGCAATAATAAAGTCGGGAAAAAACAAAGCACTGATCGGACGCTAGAGAGATTAATAATGCCTCCAGGCAGACTTTTTTTGGCTGAAAATGACGGAATTAACCAGGGCAATACGGTCACGCGTTTGAAAATGTGCAATAATAAGTCGGGAAAAAGCAAAGCACTGATTGGACACTAGAGAGGTCAATAATGCCTCCAGACAGTTAACAGATGACTATTTCGACTCAACATGGCATTGCCGAGAATGGGGTCGACACATTCGATCTTCTCCACAATCGGACCCTGAGCTGCTACAGGAAGTCAATGATTTCTTGCCTCCGTGGGATGTGTTTTCCGGCAAGCACAATAAGCTCCAACCGGTTGAGTTCTATGACGTTGTTCAATGGCTAAAGGTGAGTAGGCACCACTTATTAGATTATTCCTTAAGGCTTTGTAGGCATCATCCAACCACCAAGATGACTTGATTGTCGCTGGGAAGGCTATCTGACAGAGAGTATAGTTCATGCAGAAAATTACAGTGATGACAAGCTGGATGATGATGATGAGCAGGAAGAAGAGGGGGAGGAGTGGAAGGTCAATTCAGATGAGATTTTGGTCGGAGCAGGGCCGAAGTACAGTGGTGATCAGCTTGAGATGAGGTGGCAGGACCATTTGGAAAGGGAGGCATACTTTCACGGACCGCTTCAGGCACTTCACAGAGGAATAGTTGGGTGCTGGGAGAAGCGTCTGCGCCAGTTAAAGAAGGGCAGTAATTACTGTAATTCAAATCGACCCAGGCAGTATGGTACATGTAGCGTGCAAAATTTATTTAGTTACATCTCCGGCTGGAAGCAGGGTTCTGGCTTGCAGCTTACAACAAAACCGGTGACAGGCTAATAATTCAAGATCTTGCGAGCATCCATTTTCTCAGTGGTTGCAACAAGCCATTTAGGAGATTATACCTTAAAAAGGTTTGCTTTGGAACTTGGTTTTGGTAGAACTTTGAATTTCTCGTAGAAATCATCAAGGATTTTTTATTGAAATGATCAGAACAATCGTGCCGAATTCCATAAACGGAGGGCGAGATATTCTCCACATTGGAGAACCAGAATGGGCCCATACACCTTTCTTTCAAAGAAAATTATGTTTTGAGGTATGTGGTTTGGTTTTTATCAAAAGAAAGGAAACCAATTTACCTCTATAAGACTCACGACGAGACAGTATGGAGTGGCGGAGAGAGGGAGATGCAGTCGACTATCTGCCCGACCGTGTATCTCAGATCCTCGCGCACACCGGCACTCCTCCGCACGCTCTCGCCACAAGGTGCTGGTCCGGAGTATCGGGTGCTTCTGCCGAGTCTCGCGCAGCGGGCAAGAATACAGTCCAGTCCACACCACCACAGGAGCGCGCATTTGCACCCGCTCCTCCTGTTCCAGCGGCCCGTCCGTTCGCACCCCCCGCATGACTCTGGTGCAGCATGCGTATCTGCCGCACCTCGTACACAACGCACGGCTCGTCGCGAGATCCTGCGGCCACGCATCGACCACCTCGTTCTCCGGCTTCACCCTCGGGAAGCCTACCTGCACCTCATTCTCGACCAGCGCTTGCTCCTGCAGCCGAATCTGCCAGGTCACAACTAGGTTATCGACCGCCCTTCGTCGACGCAATGCACCATTCCGAGCGCAACGCGCAGGGACTCCCCGTGGAGAACCCCACGCTCCCTCCCGCTGCTCAATCTCCTGCACCTGGAACAGAGGATATGGATGTTGAATGTGAGCGCTATTGATTCGGATGTGATGGAATCCCGAGATTCGATGCGCACTAGGGTTACTTCATGCTACTGGTTTGGGCTGTCATCAGCAGAAAGTAAAGTAGCTGTCCAATCCTTGGTACGATTTTATTTTAGGCGCGGCCTAGGCAAAACAGCAACTTATGAAAAGTAACTTGTGCAGAACTTGCCCCTTTCGGCAGGCGTGCCGCAAGTTAACTTAAGTTTTCCCATGGGCTACAAAATCAACTTGTACTAACTTGGCGGGTCGCCTACCTGTCTTATCTCTAAATCTTCCGGGAAACCATTTCAAACCCAATCTATCTTCCATGTAAGCAAAGAATACACATTTGTAAGACCGGATCCCCTAACATAGAGTATTACTGACCACCTATCCAACAGCTCCACGGATCAACCTAACTCAATGAGTATGTCTGGTATGCTCAATATTTGGTCCTGGACTCGTGACTGATCACAGTCCAACTACACAAGGGCATTTCAGGCGGCGTTATTCAGCTGGATGATGTAGAGAACTCATACCCAGGATCGCTTTCACTAGAAGTCATTCCTCGGGCCACACATTGCTTCGACGCCAATTTCCTCTTGCACCTGCGTATGCTACCACTTTCAACAGCTGCCAAGGATTGACATTGGACATGCTCGGCATGGATCTCACTCGGCCAGTATTCTCACATGGTCAACTTTACGCTGCACCAACACCGCACTCTCCAGAAGTTGACACCGAGACCGTGCCCAAGTTCGATTGTGGCCCGGTGAATCAACGACAATGAATGTTACATATACTGAAATCTTATGTAGTTGTGTATCCAAACTCTTTTGCTGGAGCGTGGCGAAGGCATGTCTTGTTACTCATTATCGCTTCCATCCCTGCTGTATTAATCTAGCTCGTCTTGTTTCCGTGCACAATGACTTTCCTCTCCATCTTGGGCTTTTTGTCGCACATCTAACATAATCTTGGTTACTCATATATACCTGGCCCACTAGCCTTACATCCACTACATACATACTATGAAAGCCAACAAAAATTCAAAATGCTGCACGAATCTGTGAGTGAATTAACTGCAAGCAACTTGACACTAACGACTTTATTTTAGGCGGGGCACAAGAAAAACAGGGCTGGGAGGACCCCTAAAATCGATCGTTCGGATTTATTCGGTCACATCGATCGTCCCTTGGAATGGCGGCAACTACATGCCACCCAGTGGCACTGTAGCTCCTGCACTCCTTGAGGACGTTGCTTGATGCAGGGCACTTTAAATAGGTGTGTGTCCTCTATACCTCTCCACCCTGACTTGCTTTCAATGTTTTCTGACCAAACTCTATAACAGATATTTTGTTCTTATAAGGTTGTGCACTCAGAATCTATAACATGCAATTCACTCTTATAGATTTGAACCTCAACCATATTTTTCTATTGCTCGGTGCACCACCTGTCACTATAACACAATTTGGGTCCTTATAGACGGAATGTGGCACCTCCTTGAAAATGGCCTACTCTCCTGGAATCTCGCACCACCTGTATCTATAATGCAATTTAGGGTCTTATAGACACTTTGCGGAGCGCCTACCAGCCCTCGTATCATGCGACCAGCACTGGTGAACTCGGGCGGCCTAGTTCCGCGGCCGAGTGGTCCCGCAGCCAATCACAACGCCCGCTGTCGCCTTTCCCGAATTTGGAGTCCCACCCACCGGGTCTGCACCTCCCCCCTGCAAGTGCAGTGCAGGATTTCATAAGCATGAATGATACCTTCGTCTCGACGGACCTGCCAGAGGACTCGCCATTTAAAGTCATCCCCGCAGACGGCCAGCGCGAGTCGTTCGCCGGGTATCCGTATCCCGAGGGCCATCGGTGGCCCCAGACGTTCAAGATCACGGAGATAGAGCAGATAAGACCCAGGAAGCAGACGGTGGCATGCTTCTTTTGTCGGTCGCGCAAGATCGCATGCACACCGAGGCCGGAACATGGTGCGGGGGTGTTCGAGGAAATTTCCTTTACGGTGTTCCTCGAGACGAATGGAATCACGGAACTTTGTGAAGGGTAGCGTCGCCGTCTACCGCTCGTCGCGCGTGAGCTTTAGCTTTCTTGAACAGCCAGGATGAGTCTTGGAAGGAGATGGGGAGATCAAGGCTGGAAATTTGGGGGTGGACAGCGGTGCAGGGAAGTCCAGTGTTCGGTTCGAGCGCGCGAGGCACAGAGAGCATGGAAGGAGCCGTTTAGCTGTCAGACAGTCGAGGCGAGATGTTACGATTGGCGGATTTTGGAAGTGGATGTTGAGGAATGCGATATAGCAGTGTGATTCGGTGAGGAATTTAGCTTTGATTAGACTCATCGGGTCAGGCGCTTTCTGTTTTCGACTGCCTTTCCCCTTCGTGGGTCGCAAAGGAGTAGGCTGTGATGTGGCTGATCATGAAATGAGGGCCACTACCTCGCGAGAATATTAAATGTGCTCACCAGCGATAGTTTTCTTGGCGAGGGTGATGGTACTTTTCTGAACAAAGACTATTCCTCGCGCCAGAGTCCCTTCCTCCCGTCCCACACGGCCCTTCTCTTGGACCGTGATATCCATACTGGCGGAAGCTCCCAGAGTCAGGCTGTCAAGAAGAGCCTTGGCGTTTATCCCATTGGAGAACGCAATGGTGGCTAGAATGATCTGGAATTCGGGGTCCTTTTCCATCAGTCGGATCGTTTCCTCGTTATATTCCGCCGAACAGAGGCTTGTATACATCCGTGTGCGGCGCATTTTGTTGGCGGAAGCGGGCTGTAGTCGCCAAATGCAGACGTAACAGCGGTAGAGCATGTCGAGGGAGTGAAAGTGGGAACGGGAGCGCTAATTCTGTACCGCGGGATTAGTGCCGTGGACTTCGATGACAGGCACCGCTTTGCCACTCACCAACGATGCTTCAACTGTCCGAAGCCTTTGACGCCCTGCATATGGTCTTTTGTACCCGAAACCGTGGACCCTCGCACGCCACCGGAACTGCAGCGCCCAAACTCTGGACGCTCCCACGGTAGGCGCTCACGTCCCTTGCCGCCTTCGGCATCACTGACACCACTGTGGATGCTCGCACGCCACCGGAACCGAAACTCTAGATGCTCTCACTGCGAGCGCTAAGGTTCTCTTGCCGCCTTCGGCGTCAACAGGCGCTGAAGACAGAGATTTTGCGGTAGAAATTTCATTTTTTGATGGCATCAAAAATAGGGAAGGCGGAAATTAGCTAGCCGGAAAGTTTCTCTCTTGGACATTAAGGTACTCATAGTTATCCATTTAGTGATACTCAGGCACTCAAAACATGAGGTTCGAACAGGTTCGCCAAAATTCGAAATCCTCGAACCCCGAACCGCACCTGAGGTTCGGTTCGGATTTTTTGAGCTCTTCGAACCTGAATTCAGGTGCGGTTCGGGTTCGGTTCGGTTCGGGGACGCGGTTCTGAACCGCACCCCGGCAACACTACTACGGGTGCGGGCTGAGTCTTGAATCCGTAGGTCTTGAAGGCTCTTGAGTCAATGCCTTCATGACACCGCTACGGGTGCGCACGAAATCGGCATCTTTGATGAAATCTTCTGTGATCCTTCGAAACTTCCCCAGGTGAGCTTGGATCGTTTAGCATTTTATGGAGTCTGACTCAATGACACTGCTGCTTCGTTTTATTTATCTTTCCCGCGACAACTTCGTCAAGCTATTCACGGGACACACATGTCCCCAGAGGATGCAAGTCTGACAACATTTTCAGCTCTTACTTTCTATCATGTACGCAGCGACAGACCTTTCAGTTCTCCTTTTTGGTATGAACAAAACAAGGCGCGAGGGGGCGCGCAACTGAGAATTTCCAACGAGCGGAGTGTGGGTGGTGGTAACAAAGAGACAGGATTCTGTCCCCGGCATCCCGTAATTCTGGTGATCAAGCAATACATTACGCATCCCACGCCGCCGCACCCGCGGGAGTGACGAGCTTTCACCAAAATTCGGTCGAAGTGACGAGCTTTCGCAGATATTCGGCGAAGATTTCTTGAAGAAAAATGGCACAACTATGAGTGTGCACCTTGGTGCGAGCCGCCTGAGTGGAAGGCAAGGTAGCGTGAATGATATAGCGTAGGCTTCGTGCCACATGTAGATTAGATTGTAGTAACCCCCTATCCGTCGCACAGCTTTCTTCTTATATTCAGGGGAGACTCGACGTCGGTTTCACCAAGGCAAGGTGGTGACACGTTTGGGGGCGCAGCGAGATAGGAGACGAGAGAGACTCCTGTGTCCTTTTGGAGGGCCATGACGGCACATGATTGGAAGCGGAGGCTGGTCTGAGGGAAGGAATGAAATAGAGATGGAGAAACACACTTTAAAATCTGGTGCGATCTTACGGACAAGACATTGGAGCTCGCAGTAAGTAAGAGCGTTGAAAAAAATGAGCCGTCGGACCGTTGGGCGCGTGATAACTGAAGGGGGGATTAAAGTACGCCTCCAGTTGGCACATGAATTGGCACGCGCAAAAGGTAGGCACTGGAATTGTGTCGTGTCGTGATTGATTAACCAATTTCTCATTTGCAGCCCTCTGTCTCAGCAGCGACGGCACAAGCAATTGCAACATAAAATATGAAGCTCGACATATCCGAGTAGTATATTTTCATACCTGGCCCTCTCTAGTAACGCTATGCCACTCTCAGTGATGGGCGTCCCGGACGCCCATCACTGGACCAAGTGTCTCATACCTGATCAGGTCATGACGAGCGGCGTCAGTGCTGACCACAGATGCTACAAAGGAGATCTGCGAGTTTATTTCCTTCGCTGTTCGTTCAATATTTCATACGATTGAATCGCTCAGTACCCCTTCGGTTATGTGTGCCTTGGATAGTCTAATGACTTTTCATTTCAGTCCTCGAGGTATTCGGAGTGTTCCTGCGACCATGGTACTGAGGAGGTAAGTTGCCTCCATATACCGTTCAACACCGTTCGTTCAACGTTTCTTTCAATTGACTTCGCCCATCTCAACTCCGGTGATGCGCTCTCGCAACCTTTCACTTCAGGGCCCCTGTTTTCGTTTTGCACAGTATTCCGAGACTTCCCCGGAACCGTGTTGCGGCGTCGAGGTAAGCTCCGTCCATATGTTCAAATACAAATTCAACTGTCTCTGCGTGCCTGAGCCTCAGACTTAATACTTAAAATTTGACCTTCCTCTAAGATCCATGGGCGTCGTTTCCTCAAGTCTCCATTCGCTATATCCTACTGGTGAATGTACGGTCTATGTTCTTGCGATCCTGCCTTACTTTCCCACCGACTTCTCAGCAACATTCGGGGGGTCGCTTCTCGAGTTCTAGCAAGTATTCCCTCTTAGTTGGCTCGAAGAGTCGTATTCTTACTTTCAGACCTCCAGACACCATCTCCCCGGAACAGATATGTATCGACGGCTGTATCCACTTCACCAACTTCCCTGACATATCAATCTGCTGGCTGCATGCGCCACTGACGTCTAAATTCGCTGTTCTCCCTCGCTGTTTTCCCTGACGTTCATATACCTCAAAACTCTTGATATATATCTTTTTGGTGACTGTATCCAGTTCCCTGCCACCCTAGATTTCTACTTTCCACTCTACCCTGTTTTCCGACTCAACCTCTTCCCTTTTTTTCAACTGCTTGCCCTGTGTTGGAGTTCAATCCCGAAGCACATAGAAGACGTGGGAACATCACGGAACATTGGGCGGATATAAGCCGCGCCGGGTTCATTTACTCTGAAGAATCTCAGCGTATTTAAGTTTTTCTAATCAAATTATTGCTGTGGGCTGGGTGGCTCTCGCGCCAAAGAATAAGCGCGTCCCCTACTGTAGACTTAGGGCAATTTCTAGGTGATTTGGGAATTTTTTGAGGTCTGATCCGAAGTCCGGACGAAATTTGAGTCGGACGCAGGTCGCCAGAATTCGGACACGACTTGGGCGGTCTCACAGATGAAAATTCCGGACAAACTTTTGAAAACAGCTAAAAATCGGATGTAACCTTATAGGTATAGTCATCGGTCCTGCGGAACGCGGTTCTGAGTGATGTACGTGATCTCATGTGCAGAGTTCCATCTCCTAGTCCTGTATTTTTCATTTAGTCAGGTCCAAACCTATGCAAAGACTTCACAAAATATTTGTCATGAATTATGATGCACTATCGAAGCCCCAGGATTGCGTGTGGCAGTTGGACAATAAAATGCACGAAATATTATGGGAGTGTTATGGAGGGCGCCGGGTATTTCATTTGTGATTCAGACCGCTGAGATTTGGCAACGACGGTAACATCGTGACATGCTATCTGGCCTGTCATATCAAAATCACGATCAATTCTCCGTTTATTCGTTCGTTTCTCCGCTTTCCTTACTGGGTCTGGATTGAGGAGAATATGATTTAATACCTCCAATCAGGTCTGATGGATTTTTCCTCGGCTTTGATATCATCCAAAGTGTACAGATGCCGGAGTACCTAAAATTGGTCGTACGGTCCGAAGCTTGCGCGGTTGATGCGTGCGAAGAAATTTTCGGTTTTTGCACCGCGAACAAGTAGGGTCGTTCACAGTTGACTTTTTTCTCCCTTTTTTCTTCTTTTGTGGTTCCCATCCCTATTGAATCATCTTGGAAAATATGTACAGCGCTGACGAAAGTCTCCGACCAACCTATGAGCCTGACTTCAGGCTGATAGGGGTGTCCTTCCTCCTGTCTCCACGCCGAAAGCCCAAGCCTCCGGTCTGGCTGTCTTCAATCAGAACCCACTACACCGTTCCTCCTCGGTAAAGTCTGAATTTTCTCCAACGCGTTGATTGGAAACAGAGTTCCGAGAAAGGTTCTGAGTGCCAGTGTCATTTTGGGGAGAGCAAGACTGCCGTTGATCGTCCAGTCTCAAGAAATTTAAGCGTTTCTGGATGCCCAGCGATCAAACTGTTTTGCCCCCGCGAGCAAGGCGTTGATGTAATCCAACACCCGGTATTTAAATTGTTGTGCCGAGCTCCCTGCGAGGAAACTCGACTCAACAAATGATCCGGAGCCCGAGCCCGGCGGGGAGAGCAAGACTGCCATTGATCGTCCAGTCTCAAGAAATTTAAGCGTTTCTGGATGCCCAGCGATCAAACTGTTTTGCCCCCGCGAGCAAGGCGTTGATGTAATCCAACACCCGGTATTTAAATTGTTGTGCTGAGCTCCCCGCGAGGAAACTCGACTCAACAAATGATCCGGAGCCCGAGCCCGGCTTACAAGTTGTTTCGGTAGTCTTGTGGGTATAATGGTTTTCTCCGTTACAATTAAATCAGGCCAGTCATCAGGAGTTCGGGCCCGAGCTTGGGCCCGGGATCGGGGAAACGACTCTCCGAAATCGTATATAAAGGCTCGAGTTTGCTGACCATTGAGCAGTTTGCTCTTGCCTCCTGCACTTCCCATTCCCTCCCATCCTGCGCATACCCATTTGGCCTCCGCACTTCCATTCCTCGCTCCGAAAAATCGATATCTCCATGTCCGCCAGTCCGCCGCCTCATCTCTCGATCCGCAAGCGTGGCTGGCCGGTTTCCTTGGACGCGCCGGAATCCGAGATGTGGGATGTGAACCGGTTTCGTGAATTTCCTCCTCCTCAGCCCTTGTCTTTAATCTGAATGTTCACAAAGTCCAAACCTCGCTCCGCCAAATCAATATCCGCGCGTGCTCTTGGACGATGCAAGTACGGAAGCCGGCCGGTGTGAATGATGGAATAGAAGATGTCGGTTCAGCGATAGAGAGAACACCATGGTCAGCATCACACTACATCGCGGTGTTCCTGAGGTTTGTAGTGCCGACGGCGATCTTGGCGCGCGCGCGCATTTGGTTAGGATGGTCGAGGGATTTATGGATGCATAAGTTATGTGTTTTTTGCGGTCGGCAGCAGTAGTTCGTGATAGGGAAATATTATAATGTGAATAGACAGGTGATTTCCAGTTCTTGAGGGCCGCATCTTGGTAGGGGCGTCAGCTGGTGAGTTGTAAGAATAACGGTAGCTACGCACCTATGATTGCTGCATCCTCATCAGATTTTCCGTATAGTGACACTTTCAGATTGGTTCTGCGACGTTTGGGGATGGCTCGACAGACGTTGCATGGGTATTCTCATTTGAAGGACCAGCCAGTGCTGATATGGGAGAGCTATCAGGTGGAGTAAAACTCGACGAATGGGCAAGATTAAGAGAACGTGGGGACAGTCCAGAGCTTTCCAGGCGGCAGCCCATTACCACATTATGCACGGCCCCACCCCCAAGTTAAGTATGGTAATTGAAGAAATTCCAATTATCCGGATGACCCATGCAAAAATGTTGCACTAGATGGTGTTGCGGCCGACATTGGGCATTGGGGTGGTAGGTATTCTCGCTCATGAAGCTCCCCCCTTTATGGCCCAGTCGGTAGCTCTTGCCCATACGGTTGCGAACACAATGATGGTGAGGTAACCGTTCAGGAACATCATGACGGAACATTCATTGAACCACTGCAGCTCGGATTGCCCTTGATGTCGACCATGGAACACCACACCCAAGGAGACATTCAAGAATCTGATCTATACAGTATTGAATGCCCAATCTATCCCTACGAATTTTCCTGGAGCCTCTATGTAGACCTGAACCTTTTTTTTACACCCAAAATGGCTAGAAATCACTGAAAATTACTGTATATATACAGTTTGGTATGATTCATAACCGGTGGTTCACTCCGATCAAGTTATTTGTAGCCGAATAGCGTTTTTCTGAAGGCTAGCGATTAATGGAGGCCTGAATAGTTTTGAAGCTGTGCCATCAATTGAAAGCAAAGTTTGATGGCTTGGCTCGGATCAAAAGCACAGATAGGGGCTAATTCAACACAAAATTGAACCTTTTCAATGCAGAGCTTGCCCATGCCTGTGCGGAAAATTGCAGTGTCTTGTGCATTTGATAGCCACGCCAATTCTGAGTCGAAATGCCTGCCAAACCTTGGTGATTGGTGCAGTAGTGGGCAAGCTATGGGACAAACACTGTGGAGAAAGCCTTCCAATTGAATGTACAATTGAAAGTCGGATCAAATGCCTAAATAGGGATGGTTTTGAAGCTGTGCCATCAATTGAAAGCAAAGTTTGATGGCTCTGCATGGGCAAGCTCTGCATTGAAAAGGTTCAATTTTGTGTTGAATTAGCCCAGCGACCAGTCCAATTTGATCGCTCAGTCTCGATAATTAACATTGAGAAGATCTCCGGGTGAGTCTAAGAATAGAGCGTATTTGCAAACATGTTGAGCTCTATCGATAGAGAATTAACCGTTCTTTAACGATTACCTCGGCGATTCTTTGTATCTCTTTGCGCACATCCCCATCTAGTGTATCCCCTTACTTCCAGCTCTCTCGCAGTCCTTATTTCTCTCATTTTTCCGCCTCAAGTCACCTCCCCGCAGTTTAATTTTACATCATGCGGCGCAACACCTGACCTGCACGCAGTTTCTTCTTGACAGGTTGTAGATGATCGCAGTTCATGTTGCTTACGGCGCAGCCTAATTCCATTGTTATCAGGCCGGCAGGCTACGTCGTCCCCGCAAGGTCCTCGAGACATAAAATGCCCACTTCCCTTGGTTCGGAATGGCAACCTTTCCCCCATTTCTCTCGCACCCCAAATTACCGGAATTGCAACATTCTTCTGGTGACAGTTCCTGCCTTGGTCCCTCAACGCTTCTGTCTGGTACTGTGGATCTTCTCTGTTCTGGGTCGAGTCGCAACTGCTCTGTTGGCTCTATCTGGGATTTTAGCAGGTACTAAATTTTATTCTTCAAACCACTGGTCAGAGGCTGCAGAGTTCTTCAAACCTCCTGTGTGGGTGATCATCAATATCCATTCCCGGTCGTACATGGTTCTGGCTGCTTCACCACCTGTACCCCAGACTGCTTGCAGCTCAAGGCTCTCCCGTTGCCCTCTAGATACAATTTTAGGTTGTTTTTGCGCCATGACTATATGAACTCCAGGAAAAACCACTTTTCGTGCTCGGTTCCTCTGCTTTTCTACTACGCAAATCTTCCAAGCATTTGATACGGTGCAAATAATTCTGACTGCTGTTCGCCATTGTTCAAGGTCGAGATGAAACGGGATTTAATTCCGCCCACCGAACTCCTCCCCAGGTTTGTTATTCGTTCACAATACGTGGTATTCCTATGTTCAATTTTCCACTGTAGCGAAGTACGTCTGTCATATTCTCCGTGCGAATGACAGTGCATTTGTGTCAGGTTCGGTATGCTATGTCAATATATCGCTATTCGTGGCTTTTTTCTTCCTGCATGTTTATTCCGGAGCGAAGCGGAGGTCCACCTTGTGAAAAGTTATCCATCTTTAATTGGTAGACTTTGAGACGAATTTTTCAACTTTTTGACGTTTCCTGACGAAGTCCGCACCTTTCATTTGGCGGGATCACCAAAACATGCGACGAGCGGGCCATCAAGTCTCCTTACGCCGTGATCAGTGTATAGTTGTTTGTTTGATTTACCGAATGGGGACGAGCCTACACTTGACCAACACGGTAAATCAAAACGGATGGCGAACATCGAAACCAGTAGGCCGCCAAATAGGAAGCGGAAGCTGATTAGTAGCGCAGTTGGTACTAAAAGAGGGACGGTTGTGAGTGGCTTGCTGTCCTTCTGGATTGTCGTATATCTACTTTGAGGCATCAGGCCAGGTCCGTCACGAACAACACAAACCCCATCCGCACGCTCCAGTGTTTTCGCTGCTCCGCCTACATGGGCGAAGAGTTACCACGCTGTGTTTCGTGCACCCGTCGCGTGGTGGGAGATAGCTGCTGATTTCGGAGGGGAAAGAAGCTCACCGGAACATTGCGGAGGCGGAGTTTGAAAAGGCTTCAGGCAGACACATCAGGGAAACCCCCGCAGATATTTTGAACAATTTTTCCGAAAATTTCGCCAAAATTGCCCCTGTTGCAAGGATAGGCAAAATTTTCCAAAAATATGTTACCCCGAAAAAAATTACAGAAATTGGTCAAAGTTGCAGAAAGTTGCGTGGGGGCTCCCTCAATTTTGCGTGGAAATTTCTTCAGATTGCTCACGTCCACACAAAAGAGAGCGCATAAACAAGTAAAATGGCATTCAAGATGTATCACGAGAAAGTTGAAGTAGTGTCTATGAAAATTGCGCCAAGTTAAACATGCCACCAACAAAGTCAGAGTTGTCTTCATCAAAGTTGCACATAAAAAAAGTTGAACTCCAGTAACATGTAAGTTGTACCTGATTTTTAACCAGAAAATGTGCAAGTTGTCCAAATACTTTTGACACAGTATACCTGCCATAATTACAACACAGTTGTACATATCGTTCAAATAAACAGTTAATGAATGAATAAACAATCAAGGATAGGGCGAGGTCCAACGGAACGAACTCACGCCGAATCATAGTGCGCGGACATGGGGAAATCTGCGGTGTTCAGCGAATCATACAGAGCCAGGAATTGGGCCGGTGCCAGGGAGGGGCATATGAGGGAATTCATGGTAGGCAGGACTCCAGAAAGGCATTGAGATTCCTGCCGATCGGGAACCAATGAAGACGGTGCCCAGCATTTGAGCGCAATAAATTGAACGACAGAAGTATTGAGGGAAGAACTCAATTGCTAACCGATAACCCGACCGTTCGAGAACAATCAGCCTGAAAGATGTCCCAGCTCGAGCATTGATAGAATGCGTCCGGAATCTCAGACCTATGTGAAGTGCCCTCGCCATCCACTGAGAGAAATTAGACTAGCATGGGAGAGAGGTGAGACTAATTGGACAGCTGCTGTAGCACCAGCGGGAGAATACTCCAGAATGGACAGAGCGGTCTTGATGTCACCGAAAATATAGTGTGATGGCCGGAAGAGGTGTCGAAAGATCATCGTGACAGAGGGAATCCCAGAAAGAATGATTGCAACTACAGTCTTGATTTGAGGCCAGGTACTAATAGATTGAGCGCCGCAGGCGCGAGAGAAGTGGGTGAAGATTGCCAGTCTGATGGCAAGAAATTATGCCTCCATATATCTCGTGAGGAGACTACGTGGCCTGCCGGCTTGATCACAATCTTTGGGCTGCGCAGCCTGCGCCGTAGGCGACAGCTGCTGCGATGAACAGGATTCTGTCGACAAAAGCTGCGCTTCGGTCAGCTGTTGAGCCATATGGGGCTTCCAAGTGTCAAATTAAACTGCGCAGACGGGATTTGACGCAAAGAAGGGAGAATGAGCAGAGAGACAAAAGAAAGGGGATAGGCTGAATGGGAATGTGCACAAAGAGATACAAAGAATCGCCGAGGTAATCGTTAAAGAACGGTTAATTACGAGAGCTGTCAGCCAACGGTTCGGTTGCCACAAGATGATCTTATCAGCTTCGATTACGACAGCTGTCATATGATCAAGCCGGTCGTTTCCTCCCGATGCCGAGGCCGAATTTACTATGGTTCCGATCACTTAGCCACGTCACTGAGTAGTCCCAATCGGCCGGAGGCCGCAATTTTTTTTTTTGTGTGTACCTCTGCAGTGAAATTACCACATAGTTTTTCCACCTAAAACTGCTCTCCACTCTGCTGCTATCTACTCTCCTATAAGTCCATTTTTTACGCCCCTTTCCGGCGTCACTTGGGAAAGACGATGCGCCGCAAAAAAAAAAAAATCTGCTGGTTGTGGCGGCGGCGAATGCTCATGTTGCTGTAAACGGATATTGGAGCTGCAACCCGATTTCAAGGACCAGAAGTCCCTCATGCAATGCAGCGGCGGGACATCTTTGCATTTTCCTGCTAAAATTCCATTGTGAACTCAACTTTATTGAGTTCTTTTGGGGAATGGTGAAACGATACCTCCGCGAACACTGCGATTATATAGCACATATACTGGCCAAAAATTATTGCCTGGTTACATCCCCATGGAAGCAGGGTTTTTGGACACATCTTGCCCGTTTTTCACGAACGGTCGACACTTTTGAAAATGGGTTGCAACGATTTTGGAAATGGGTCGCGAGTAGTTTGTTCAATGGTTGCAACTTGGGGCTCATTCTTTGCAACCTTTGTCGCATTCGTCGCAATTCTTTGCTCGTTGGTCACAACTCTTGCTCAGTGGGTGCAATTGTATCATTAGAGGGATGACAACTCACAAGTGCAACTGGTCACAACTTCGGGTGGTACAGTTGAACCCCTCATAAGCTATACCTCTATTAACCCATAACCCCTTATATTCCATAGGATGTTCGAAAAACCACCCCGGTTTGCAGGGAAACCCCATAGGCCTGCCAAAACCCATACCCATACCCCCTTGGTCAGAAAATCCCATACATTTCGGACGTCTCGGAACCAACTTCCCCAATGCCATCTGTCTCTCTGGATGTTCCCAAGCGGAAAATGCCATACATTTTTCGACTGACATTTCGGACGTTTCGTAACCACCATTAAATGAATTATTTGCAGTGTAAACACGAAAAATTACTTCTCCAATGCCATCTGTCTCTTTGGATGAAGCATATTGATGTGCGCAGCAAGAAATTGAATGACCGCTTGTCGAGGGACGAGAGCATTACCTCTGACGATGAATGATGGCTTGATGATTTTGGGAACATCATGGACGAGGAATGGGCCATCGCGGATCTTGAAGGAGCGTCGGACTACGAGAGAGCGATGTCAAAGCTGAATGCCGCCCAGAAGAGACCGGTGAAGAGGTTGAAGGAGTTTGCGGAGGATGTGCAGAAAAAGCTCACGCCGGCAAAAGATGTTAAAAGAAGCAGGCACCGCCAGCGAAGCGAAAGCATGCGTCCTTTGAGAATTCTTGGAAATTATGCAGTCTACCCAAGGATATCTGCAGGTTTTGACCACCCCATAAGAATCCCGGAGAGCAAGAAACCTCGGAAGAAACTCGAAGTCGCCCCAACCTTCACAAAAAAGGAAAATGCTACCCTTCAGCAGCGCATTGATATCTTGGACTGGTACCATGCGAATGGGAAGAATCAGTCGAAGACAGGGAGGCATTTCGACACCCAGGATCCCAACCTGCGCTTGCAACAGCCGCTTATCAGTTCGTGGGTGAAGGATGAAGAGTTGTACTAATCCATGCCAGATTAACCATAGATTGAGAATTTGGTCACAAGAATGCAAAAAGTTTGGAACAGAAGCCCTCAAAACCAAATTTCCGGTTACTTTTGGCCATAGCGAGTAGACTGCAGCCTACTTTCGAAAGTTGCTTAGTAGAGGCGTCTACAAGATGTGCCTTCACTACGTTTCCAGCGTGGGCACATGAAACAATGTTTCAAAGTTCAATGTGAGGGCTCACATTCACATCGGAGTTAGTTAAATTTCAGATCAGCTGAGGTGCAATTCTAAATTAGAACTGAAATTACATAATTGAACATACAGTAGTGCTGAATTTTATTTGAAACATCAAGTATCAGATTATGTATGATTCAGCTCAGCCAAAAGGCAGACCAAATTATTTGTTTCATTGTCAAAATAGGTGCAGCTGAGATCCAACATATCAGTTGCACTGCAATGAGAAGAGGAACATAAGTTTGGTTCTCATTTCAGTTCAACCGAAACACAGTGAAAACCTATAGTTTCAGCTCTAATTTCAGTTCCAGCTGAAATGTTAACTGAAACTAGCCCTAATAGGGACTTTCAGAGTAGCCCATTTCGAGCTCATTTCAAGCTCATTTCAAGCTCATTTCGTTCTCATTTCAACCCACCCACATTTCGGTGACCTGATGTGACCGGACTCGCTTGTATTTCCCTGACAACGCGTATCAATTACACATATCGTCCCCGATCCTTGCCCCATCCCCGCCCACATCGCGCCGCCCATTCCCGCCCCCTCAAACTCCAGTGGCGGCGTCTTTCCTCTTAGGCGGATGACATGAAATCCTCAAGTATGTAGTGTACATGATCGTTGAAAAAAACCGCAATATCCGGGGTTAGCTGTGGAGGGACATACTGGAGCTCGCCGTTGCGGGCGGCGGCGAGAGCATCCCGCCAAATGATGAGCAAGCATCTAGCGAAATGAGATTTAACTCTGATTGTGATGACGAAATGAAATTTCGCTTATTTCGGGCTTTGCCGGTCACGTTTGTTGGCGAAATGAGAAACGAAATGAGCTCGAAATGAGCTACTCTGAAAGTCCCTAATGCCACTGAAACCAGCCAGTTTCAGTTCAGATTTCAGCTTGAGCTGAAATTGAAGCTAAAACTCTAGGTTTCAGCTGAATTTCGGCCCAACTGAAATGAGATACAAAACCTGAAGTTTTGGTTTTGATTTTGGCCCAACTGATTTATTAGGTTTTGGTTACCCCTTTTTTCAATAACGAAACTCAAAGTTTCAGTTTCACATTCAATTCGACTGACTTGTAATCTGATTTCTGGCATTTCAAATAAAATTCAGCACTGCTGAAGCCAAATCCTATTCCTTTCATTTCAGTTCTAGCAGTCAACGCAAGTCCGCCGAAGCGGACCCCGAATGGATTGGGCTCGGAGATATAGGCTTTACAAGTACATAAGAAAATGGTATCGTAGTATTTAGAGAAACTGAGTAGCATAAAATGTCCGTGGGAGAGGAGGGTGGGTGACGGGAAAATGCACAAGCTATGAAAGCCTGGTGCAAATATTAGCTTTGCTACGCTCAAGTAAAAGCCGGCGGCGCCGCTTACTGAGACCAAATTTTGCGTAGTGAATTCAAGACGGCGAAGCCGATGGTGAACCGCAAAAATCTGGAGAGCAAAATGAGGAGCGCCGTGGCTACTGGCGTGAAGCGCTTACCTTGTGCTGGGTGGTGAAAGGCGAAGCCGATAACAGCACAAGGTGAATTTCACCACCATATATATACCTAGGGACAAGAAATCATGATGTTGATCTCCCAATCGATTTCCCTACCCACCAGAAATGTGGGCAATGATTGTCTTGAATTCATTCCTCTCGCGAGACATGGTCAAAATGGATCGCAACAGTACTGATATTATGTAGGTGGGACACCGTAAGCCACGATCAAGGATTAACAACAGAAAGAGCCACTCCCAGAAATGAGGCGGAGGATGTATTCCTGCAGTGGACTTAGAGAGGGAGGTGGAAGACAAGAGTGGTCATCGTGAGCGCCTCGTGGCAACCTCATGGAGAACAGCACGCCCTTTCGCACGATGAATGTCCGAGAAACCAGCAATCGGAATCCGGGCTGGTGACATATATCCTGGAGGACACGGCATCTGCGATGCACTTGCAGTCTATATCTGCGACATGGAAAACACGTGGGTCGTGCTCGATGATGCACGCTACACGCGACGAAAGTCCAAAGGCGTAGCCTCGAGTCTCTATCCAGCCCTCCACGGCAAACAGCAGCGTAGGGGATGTGGAGCGGATTCTCCTATTTTCGGGGCTCCAGTATGGTGTAAGTAAATCTGAATTTGAATATTGGACCGGATAGACCCCGACTGACAAAGGCTTGAACATGGGAACATTCATTCAACCCTGGGTCCGTTTTCTGTTGGCGAACTTCTCGTGTCTAGATAGACCGGATAGTGGACAAGAGCATGTTTCCGGTCCCATGCTTGTCAACGCAGCTCCACCACATCTGCCTCACCCTCATGGCTCGGACCGGATGATCCAAGCGTCAGCGCCTGAGTTTCTAAATGTAGGACAGCGGACGTCAGTGGTTCCGAACATATTCCTACATTGCGCACACCTAAATTGGACTCTGGTAAAATGCTCCTGCTGTATGAAATTGATCGATAATACTCAAAAAAAAACAATGGACCTGTATCTAAGGTAGCGGGAATAATGGAGCAAGTGAAAGCCGGCGACCGCTTGTCACCCTCTTTTCATTTTCTTTGTCCCTCTGTCCCAAGCCGTATCTCTATGTGTACTTTCCCATCACGAGGATCAAGCATCCAGCAACGTTCCGCCCACTTGGCAAAATCCGCGGCTCCCACAGACACTCGTCACTTCTCCTTCCGGTAAACTCACGTCGACTGTTCAAATTTGGCCACAGCGGTACCCACCCTAGCTCTTGTCGTATTCGAACTGACATCTGCCTGAGGAATAAAAAGTGTTTAGGCGTGAATGGATTCCGTTTTCTGACTTTGTTTGTCCCGTCGACCATGGGGTTATTGTTGAGCGTGTTCCCCTTGTACATCTTCGAGTTTCAGGCAAATCACACATCTGAGAATTGGTTTTTCTACATGGGAAGAGCTATCTATGTTGGTTCCCCTCCCGGAGTTGTGATCACACAGGGCGGTCTGGATTCATTTCGATTCCCTCCATAAGCGCGGACAAAAAGTTCTGCTGGAATGCCACGCGAAGAAAAAAGAGTGGTCGTTTATTTATAAGTCGACCCGGTGCGCATGACAGTCGAACGCTAATGGGCGTTCATCTTGCTTCCCTTGCTACTCTAGACTTCCATACAAACGGGACATTTCGGAGTCTTTCTGTTTCGGACCTTAAGCGTGGCTAAATCGGGATACAACGCGAAGAAGAACCAGGGTGGTGATTTATTTGGAAGTTTGAACGGTGCGCGTGAAAGTCGAACGTGCTTCCCTTCCGTCTCTTGGACTTCCGTTTCGGGGTCTTTCCATTTTGGACCTCAAGTGCAGACAGGTTGGGTTGTAATGCGACGCTAAGAAAAGGGGGTGGTGACTTGAATAGAGATTGACATAGGAATCAATTTGCTCCTAACAATGGCCCATCTAGGGCGGAAAGCACCGTTCAGCTGTCTCTTATCGATGATCGGAATGATATATCTGGCAATGAGGGTACTGCAGTGGTGTGGACCAATTACAACCAGGGACGAGAAATAAGACCATCCGGCTTTCTATAGCTACATAGTTGGACGCTCGCTCGAGTTAATCCGGAAGGATTAACGCAAACAACCCTTACGCTGGGTGTCTAAAAGCCAAATGCGTAGGATCTTTGCTCCCGGAGTCCAGTATGGCGCGGGAGGATCACGACGCTCCACATGAGACAAAGCTTAGACGCGATCATATGTAACAGAACAAAGAACCCTCGCGAGACGGAGTCGGTATCACTGAAAGGCCTGAATGCCCGGGGGGAGCTAACCTTAAGTTGAGCCTTTGGGCAGGGAAAAGACGTCCAGATGGGGCAAAACTTTCAGCGCAAATATGTCAGATTCGCTCTTCCCAAGTTCTCTCTCGGATCCAACAGGCTATATGAAGCCAGCGGGCGACTTGGAACGGACGCAGCCGTAAGTCATGCGGCTTCAACATGTTTCCTATTACTGGACAGCTCCATGGCCGCTGAGGCCCGCTGACTATAAATTCCGGCAGGATACTCTGCAACAAGGTAGTCCCTTCCTGCCATGACCTCTTCCCCGCGTGCAAGTGAACTGCTCCCTCGCAATGCTGAGTGGGCACGAAGGAAAGCCGAAATCGATCCCGATTTCACCGGAGGGCCGGAGCCTCAGCGCCCCAAGGTAAGCTCTCGTGACGTTGAACGGCGCTTCAGATTGACACTTGTGTCCTTCATCTCAGGTCTTGTGGATTGGCTGCGTGGACTCTCGTGTACCAGAGACAACCATCTGTGACTGCACACTCGGTGATATCCTCACCCACCGAAATATGGCAAAGTCCGTACCTAAACTATGTAACGGTCGATGCACCTCACACGCTGTTATTCAATTTTCCGTAGAGCGTCTCGAAGTGCAAGACAGTTGGTGGTTGGCGTTTACATCGCCTGTGTGGCGCTCACCATTTTCTTTAGTAGTTGTAGTGGGGCATTCCATGTGTGGCGGCGTTACGGCCGCATGGCGCTTGTCTAAGGAGGCCGTCGTTCCCACCGATACGCCCGTCGAGAGATGGCTGCTTCCTTTGATCGCGCTCTCCAAGGAGCTCGAACTCGACCAATCTGAGGATAAGGCCCAAAGCGGTCCAGATTCTCACTGAGGAGAATTGAAGCGACAGGGGAGTTTCGTACCACTTTCCTGATGGATCTTTCTAACGTTCAGTGATGTGACAGGTATTGAATATATCGAACCACCACAAGAGTGTCCAGGACGCATGGGCTGCCGGGAAGAAGTTACAGATTCACGGATGGCTCTTTCAGATGGAGACTGCCGTCCTCGTTGATGTCACGGGCCCGTTTCCAGAGTCGCCTATCGGGAACTTGTAGGCGAGGATTTTCTCTCGCTCCCGGGACCAGTTGGTTGGTGTCTGGGATTTTGAAGCTGACGCCATGGCTGCTGGGTCGAATCACCTCAAATAAAATTGTATCATGAACCATTAGCAATTTCAAAAAATTTCAGATAGTTTGACCCATACCATTCCCGGATATTTGTCTCATAATCAAAAGGAAGCTGAGTGGTTACTGAAAAATCATGTCAGTGGACTCACGGTATCAAAATTGGTGAACGTGGGAGAAATCCGTCATTCTGAAGACTTTCAGATACCGGGAAACTCAGTAAACCCAGGAGTTTCTCCATTGGCAGCGTGGTCGAAGTAAGGATTTTCATAGTCTCTCGCAGACAGACGCTTCAACAATTGATCTCGTATCTCGATTTGTTGAAGAATTTTCCCCTTATAGCTTTTGCTCAGTCCAGAAACGGTCCCATTTCGCGCCCTCTGCGCCCGCTTCAATATTGTTGGGATGAGGACTGTGGCGCTAGAATCGGCTCAAAAAACAGTACCCGTCCATCTCCTCAAGTTCGGTCTAGATTTAAATGTCGTCCGCCCCTACCGGATTAACGGGCAATTCAAGCTTTGTCATGGGGGACTGTCAGCCTGCTTTGGACCACACCGGAGAACGCTTGCAGACGCTAACCCCACGCTCCTCGCCCGCTCATCATAGCAACGTCATCCTGGCCGCCGTCGCGCGCTGGCTAGGTATGAGATGTGATATCAGTGGTCAATGGTAACTCAATGCATTCGCCTCGAGCAACTTGAAAGCTCTTCCGTGCGGAGACCGTACGCGTCGTTCTTGCGGAAAAAGATGTCATGACCCTGGTGTTAAAGTTTGCCGTCCAGCCCAGATGTCGCCAGACCGAATTCCAAGCCACAAGTAAGTCGTTTGTCGCCCCTACGGTACAGTCAAGTACACGAGCGTCAAACGGGTGAAGAAAATCTTCCCCGCCACCTGTGAACTATATAGCAGCCCCAATCCGGGCTGTTCCGACCCCCCACCCGCGCCTCGCCGCACGTATCCCCGCACATCCAAAACCCCATTCGCTAACACCTGGGTGCGTTTTCATATGGTGTGCTGCACGAGCACACTGACACGAAAGTAACCCAGACCGCCCTTCGCCGTTATCAAAGACTACGGATACTGTAAACTTTTGTAGAGCGGAAACCGTCACGCTAACAGCCCCATAGTTTCGTTTCCATTTTACCGTGACGATTTCCGTCACGGCTGCCCGGTTTCCAGGCCTGGAGCGTGACGGTCCCTGGAAACCTTCAAAAAAACCGATAAAATCAATATTTTTGGCCGAATTTTTTCTTCTGCATCACAGTACAGTTTTTTTTTTGCTATTGAAATCATTCAACGTATCGTGAAACCTGCCTAACAGCAGCTTGAATGATAGAATTCCCAGGCACCAGTTTCCAGTTTCCGTCCTGCGTCACGCAGGTTCTGGTCGGGTTTCCGTGCGGGAACAAGCGGTGGCTGTGTTGTGGCGTGGGAAAGTTTCCTCTCTACAAAAGTTTACAGTACGGTTTTTCACTGTGGGAAGAACTTTGCATCAGCCTGATTGACAACTCAATCGGCATGTGATTTTCTCAATCAGGCCGCTTGAGTCGGAGCTGATGGAGTTTGGGTGCTATCAGGCTGATTGAGCAGAACTCAATCGGATAAAACTCAACCACCCTGATTGACTTTTGAGCAAATATAGATATCGCCCCCATTGTCTCCCCCGATGAAATGAAGCCCTAATATGTTAAAAAAGTGGTTCCATTTGGCCCGATTTGGCATCGATGGCGTCGCCAATCAATTATTTTGCTTCCCGCGCTCATCCTCTCCCATATCTCCTATTGGAAATGGGATTGCGACGGCCTGCATTTGTTTGGATTGGCAGGAGCGGAGGACGACTGGATTGGAGAGGAGGAGACAAGGAAAGCGGAGGATGTGGAACCCAGACGAGTGATAGCATTTTTTATTGGAGTGTCAAATCGGTTGGGGACGGGTAGACGGCGACGACGGGGAGGGGAGGGGTTTTCCCCTTGAGGGGTTGGGGACTCAGGTGCGTCTCCATCATCTTCAGTATCGGAGGTGGGCTCGATGCGAGCCTTTTTCGCGCGCTGGTGCGCCTGGTGCAGCATATCCGTCAACATACGGATCGGGGTGCATCGAGTGCTATAATTAATTCCAAAATTAACCTGTGCTGCCAAATTGTTGCCCATGGATCTCAACCACGGCTGGCACTTTCACCATCTGTTTGCTCGGTGAAGTCAGTACTCATGGCTACCTTTCCTCTTGACCTTACAAAAGTTCCTCATATTGTATTGTCAATCTGCGATCCGACACTCGCAATATTTTCCAAGATCATTACAAGTCGAAGGCAGGCACTGCGAAATACTGTGCGCATCGTATCATGGCTATTGAGGATAAATATAGATACCCAGCACGATTCACTTCGTCAAAACCATTGCAATGGAAACTCTCCCATCCTGTAATTTCGCGGGTCCAATTCGGGCCTCCATCGTTCCTCCGAGGAGCTATCAGTGGGGACAACAGTCCAGATTCTGCTGTCTGTCGTCTTTATTAGCTCTGTGTACATGACTTCATTGGCAGCGCTTTACTTGACTTACTTAACTGCAACTCTTTCAGAGTCGGGCAGTTCGCCCCCAACAGTTTTGCAATCGAAGCGCTGTTTATAGGCAAGTCACCTGGGCCATCTAGAGCGAGCTCTTCCAGATTTTTTCAACCGTGGAAAGCAGCGCACTTGAAATTCGCAGCTGCTCAACCTCATAACCACTGTTAGCATGCATCTCGGGATTGTAGAACGGATGGGTGATGCACGTCATTGTTGCTTACAGCCCACTTGGAAATTCGAAGGGCTCTGATGTTTGGGAAACACGAGCACATTACTGAGAGAAGCTCCCCACACTGGCCAATTTGTGAGGAATCCGAGACGCTGAATGTTGTTCATATCAGTTGCCAAAGTGCGAAAGACAGTAGTGTCTCCCAGTAGCACCGTCCTCACATCGGCTCTCACGTTGACGAGCCCTGGTGAGTGATGCACACAAGCCAACAGTACTGCCAAATCCCCCTCAAGTTCCGCATAGCGGGGAGGTATATGGGATTTGTGAGCACTAGGGCAGGTACCTTGTGGCTCGATAATTTCGGGGAATCGCAGTTCGACGCTAGTCAACTCTGGTTCAAAATGCGAATTAAACCATTCAATTGGGTTCAAAATGGCATTACAAAGCATGTGATTCAAAATGGCATTTCGAGGCATGTGTCTCACAAAAAGAGCACACCTCAAAACCCAGGTTCTGTTCCCGATCTATTGGGAGGTATTTCAATTTTTTTTTGGACTCAAAACAATGTATTTGGAGTTGTATAGCACATTCCAGCATGCCCCCGGAATGGCATTTTGAATTACATGCTTTGTAATGGCATTTTGAACACTATTGAATGGTTTAATTCACATTTTGAACCACATGCAACACCCTTTCAGTCAACATAGGTACACCCTGCACGACTCAAATTCACTCGCTTTTTGGATTGTACTCGTCATGACCAAAAGTAACCGGAAATTTCGTTTCAGTGGACAGATTCAGTCTTCACGAAATTTGGTGTTGGATATGGCAGCTAAACTTGAGGTATGAGGTCTCCACACTGAGCATAGCATTAAAATTTGAAAATAACTGCATTCTGCAATTAGCAATTGTCGTAACCATATTCCTTACAGCCGATGTCTGAACCGAAGGTGCGGGCAAAATTTTCTTGTTTTGGAATGTTTTCAGAGAATTGTGCGTAGTTCAACCAGTTCTTCGCCGATTTGAATGGAATGTAGATAGATATGTCGGATAATTCATGCGCAATTAGTGATAGAAAGGATTCAATTAAAATATTATCTATTAGGTAATCTGTGGTTTTTGGGCTGTTTTCGCGCCGAATGCCATCTAGCATGCCCAGAAACATGTCCCAGTGACCCTAATATTTTGAGAGGGACAACATGTAGACCTGAGGAAACATGTAATAGAGCCAAGCAGTTTTTTCGACTATGAGGTCACAAAACACCCTATTCCGGTACTTTTGGTTCTAGCGAGTATAATCCTAATAACTTTCCCATTTCTTGACAGATCTTCATCTTCTTGCAGGAGAAACTGTTAGTAAATAGTCTCCACATGGAATTACGCTGCCTGAACTTTAAATCTGCGAGTTTGCGAGGAGATACTGTGTCATGTTCAACGGAAATCACTGCATTGCCACGGAGGTGGTAAAAATAGAAAATCGGGCTCCGTAGTTTTACTTTAATGCTTATTTCAAACAAATTATTCCCTCAGGAGTACATCGACAAAGTGAACGAGCAAAGAGTTATTAAGTCGGCCAAACTGGAACCAAGTGGCTCTGCCAACCAAACACGGTCAAAGCTGCCACACTAATGAACGGCGGTGGCCGGTCCCCATAGACACATGCCTCATCATGCTCACACAGCCACTGATGGCGACCGAAGAAAAACTCTTAGAAATTGAACTACGTCGAAACAAGATATCCTGTCCCGTAGATCTATTCTAAGTATGCCAAGGAATATACAGTTCAAATTTCAGAGCAATACGTCCTGAATTTAGGAACTAGATAGCTTTTTGGTCATGCTGATGCGGCAAAACACAAGAAAAGCACAGATCGGGACACCAAAAAGCTATTTAGTCCTTCAATTCTTACTCAAATTGTCCCAAACTTGCACTGCACATGACTTGATACGATTAGAATAGATTACGGAACAGAATATTCTATTTTCCCTGGTTCAATTGTGACAGAGTTTTCTTTCCTGCCATCAGTGGCTGTGTGAGCTTGATGAGTATGGATGCAGCTTATCTTAAGGGCTACTGTACCATTTCGACCAAGTGTTCAAGTGACGCGTGACACGGGATTTTTCTGGGGTCTTTAAAAATCGCCACAATTCAATGGAAAATTTTCGGTCATCTCGGTGAGTGAAAAATCCAAAATTAATGAACACTTGGTCGAAATGGTACAGTAATTATATCAGACATCTAGAGTCTAGACTTGTGTCTCCGTCGGGAATCCAGAAATAATTGCCTTTCCCGCTCCAATCGCACGGCACGCGCGGCCGGCGGTTGAATTGCAGTTGTTTGGGTTAACATTCAGAGCCCTCAGGGCTTGTACGCAATGACTAAATGGTGGCTGAGAACAGTGTGGGTCCGCCGGATGGGGCAAGTGAGTTTCTCCCGCAAATTCTATACAATGATAGCACAAAGACAAGAAGAGAATCACCACGAATCAATTAAATTTGCTGCGGATTAACTATGGTACAAGAGGGATAGATGTCTGCGAACCTACGACTTGGATGATGAGATAATAAACGACACACCAAGCTCGCGCTCACGGGACGTTGACGAGCCGAGCGCGAAACGCGTGAGCTACGCCTTTCCTAGATGGCGAAGTTGATTGGCAGACGTGAAGGTAAGGGCTTCGAGACGGGGCCAGGAAGATATCAAGGCTGACACGGTCTCATCATCAACGTGGAATCTGACGGGCACCTCCACCTGAATTGTGCGAAGGTTACTGAAACAGACGAGGCATAGAAGCGTTTGTGCCTCTAGGCCGTCATCGGAGTCACTCTGAAAATCATGGGCAGAAGAGGACGGCTGATCACCGGTGGTTGTCTCGCGTAGCAGACACAGCTCTTCGAGAGAACCGTGAGCGACGTGCAAGGCAAGAGCGATGAAAAAAGCTTTAGCCTCAGTGTCCGTCACGGGTGTGGCGGTTATGACCTGCACACGCGTCAAGTCCGAGTCATTGAAGCGCATTTAGGAACTGGGTCGCGAATTCGAGTGTATCGCATGTTAGGTGGCGAAGCGCTGCAAAGCCCCCCACAAAGGGGAGCGGTTGTGAATCTGCGTGGATACGCTTTGTGTCAAGCAGCGACAGTTTCTCGAGACGAGGAAGATTGGAGAGATGCGTGAGTGCGGGAGGATCGAGTGTGGAAACACCCAAGTTCTCGATTTGGGCTAGAAGCTGCACGAATGCGGATACATGGCGAGGACAATAGACATGAGGGGAAATTGTCGCAACTTTGAGTCCCGCATAGAGCTCGTGCGGAACACCGCGCCGCAAGCCGTGAACTCCAGACATGAAGCGGGGGTAAAGACAGAGATGCGTCACAGTCGGAACAAAAAGATGGTTACAGGTCTTGAGAAAGGTATTGGTCCAGGGACCATCGAAGATGCTGAAGATTGGGGAAAATTTCATGAGCTGGAACCAAGGCGCACATCTCCATGAAAAGGGAAGCCGCGTAGGACGCGGTGCACCGGCGCTCCAAGAGCACTACTCGTAGCGATCTCACCCGCTTGGAGTAAATGAGCGGCCGCTCCAGGTCACCCAGGCCAAGAGAGGGACGATTGGACCTCTAAATCGGGGTGAGCTGGTAACATGGTGCATGACGAAAGGGCTGACTGGAATGGGACAGTGCTGCAAAAGATTATAGGGCAAGCACTTGAGAACCGGGCGGATATGGTCGAGGGTCGCGCCAGAGCACATCGACGGCGGGCCCGTTTGAAGATTCTGCAGGTGCGCACGAGGGCCGCAAGGTCGCGACGTCGAGAGTCGCTGTCGTCACAGCCCACTTCTTTACATATAAGGTGAACCAGCTCAGGAATCGAGAGGCAGTGGCGCTTGTGTGGATCATCTGAAAGAGTCTACGGTTAGATCTGGAAGCTGTTTTAGTTCCAATTCGTCTCGCCTTTGGCCGAGGTTCCGATTTTCGCCATAAGAAACGCAAAGAAAAGGCAAGCAAAAACAACCGAGTCAATTTATCTAATGGCATATATTGCCTGACGGATGCTGAAGACCTGATATTCTAATATGAGCCTGAGCGGGAGGATGGTGGAAGAGGAAAAGGTTTGTGGGCGCACCGACGTTACTCATGTTTGGTTTGATGCGCACGGACCATCTTCGTACTTATTGTATGTTTATCTGCGTTGATTTACATGAATATATTGTAAATCGTGTAAACCTAGATCTTCCCGAGCTCCCGCTAATACTCGTTAGCTATTTAAAATAACGCAATAAATAGCGAGATCTCAGTGGATTGATAACCAGATTGAGGCAGCATCACGGACAAAGGATTTATTGACCGGCCGCTTGGAACGCGACACCACGGGAAAATTGGTAAAGAAATCCCTGGACTTTCGTCGCTATCTGAGGATCAAAACACGTGATCATCGACGTGCTCTTACGCGTATGGTACTGTCAAGCCCCCAGCCTGGCTGTCGAATGCCGCAAATGGAAGGAGCGAGGGAAAGATATCGTCCCGAGGGAATGGCGCAAGTGTCGATTCTGCGAAGTCGCTGTGGGAGGACCCGGCCCATGCAATGTTTATCTGTGATAACCCTGATCTCATGGAAGTGCGGGAGACCTTCCTGAGGGAGCTTTACAGCAAAATTCCGGAGTTCAAGGGCGCATTTACGGACGTCATGGACCTTTTCAAAGCTGTGCTGGGGGGGAGAGAAGTTACCCCAGGGACTTGGGAAACTTGCCTTCAACGTCCCTAAAATATATGATACCACACCGATGCTGCTACTGGAACCACCGGGCCAGGTTTAACCGACCGAGGGGGAAAAACAAAGGAGGATGGCACTAGTCAAGAGCAACACCGTGCGTCAACCGGAGGGAATAACATACAAGCATCGAGCAACGTACGTTAGATAGGTTGGGGGTAAGGCCAAGGTGAGGCTCGCAGTGTAGAGATCGACGGGTTGTACCTGAGAAGAGAGGAAGCGAGAACGAGACGGCGAGAAGATGGTGGCGGAAGGAAGGTAGACTCGCGACCAGTCTGTTCCCACGCACCGATCACGAGGGCAAGAAGATCGGTGCTGTGGGAACGACTGGAACATTTGGTTTGCTGATTTGGCAGATGCGCCAAATGTGGTTTCGGACTTATACTTTTGAGCCCCTTCCTGCCCTTTCCGTACCTTCAGAACAATGAAGCAGAAGACTCAAGTTATATAGAGAAAGTTGCTCCATATTTCATTTTGAAATTGATAGAGCACGGTTTATTTTTGGCCAAAATGGGAAACAAGTTTGTTCTCATTCGACTCAGAATTGAAAACCTATCCATCTTTGACTATACAAACTTTTTACACTTTTTCTGAAGGTTCGGGAGGTTGAAAATACCAAGTCCGAAACCTCATTTGGCGGCATCAGCCAAAATCACGACAGTTATCCCAGCCGCTTCGCCAACCGTGATAAGCGCAGCCACGTGCTTGGCGAACGCGGTTGGTCACGAGCCTAGAAGGAAGGAAGGAAAGGCGTGGTGGCAACAAACAATCAAAAACGAACCTGTCGATCCACGTGACGGTTTCATCGTCTGATCCGACGGACGGATGTTGCGGCCCGCTCGGCTATGGTGCAGTGGACAGCCACGATTAGTGTATTGCTTGCCATATGAATCAAATCCGGGCAGGTCCAGACAGCCGCAGACGTCCAGCGTGCACGGTTTCCGGGCGTTCAGGTCTGGACATCACCCTCAATTTATTAGCCATCATTTATTGGCCGGCTGTGGGAATTTGTTTTGTGTCTTGTGCAACAACCAGGGGCTCTTTCCCAAAACCGTCAATACAGTCAGAGAGCCCTCGGCAATCTCTATAACTTTGATTTGAGCATATTTTTAGATATGAACCACCAACTTCCTTTTTGGCCACTACGCATTTCGCCCAAAAAGGGGATTTCACTGTTTTCTTCATCCCCTGCTCAGAATTCGATCGTTTTGGATGATCTAACTCATTGAGCAGGATAATATCCACCATAGAACATCATGTGAAGCATACCCAGAAACACTACACTGCTTTGAGAGGCAGATACGGGGCAAAGTGATACATTCACCTCTTCAGCCTCATATCTTTGTGATATGGCAATACAGGCGTCTGGAAGACATTCCAGCCTACCAATGGATAATATAAATACATGCTTATCACACTAGATTAGACTCCCAGGAAAAAAAGGAGCATGTTTTGATGCTAGTTCACTATTCCATCATTGATCCATTTCCCGGGCATGCATCAACCTGGCCTGTCGAAAATCCCAACATAGAACAGTCACTATGTGTAAATAGATGTCTGATGGGTGTTCGCCCACAGAGCTGAACCATATGCAAAGATCAAGTGTGTCCATGTATTTCTATGCATTTTCACCTCATTTGCTCTGTCTACCTGGTTTGCAATGGAGGGAAAGAGTTCAAAAAGCATTCCACTGCTCTTCTAGATAACGGGATCCCATTCGTCGGGATACGGGGGAAGCGGCAGCTGATAGTGAGTACTGTTCGGGCCACAGACAAAACATTTATCATGAAGCCGTTCATTTGTTAAGCCCTGTAGGAATTGTGTCAAGCAGTGTCATTTGAATTAGTGAAAAGACCGACCTGGACGTTGCAATTCCTGCATTTCCTGTTCCAATGGAGGCCAAGAGGTTCAGGTATTTCGAAGGAATTTAGCACGGCGACTCGGTCCCCACCAAGTTGTGTTCTGTGGATGTGGATAAGCATGATGAGCCTCTGCGTCACTCTGGCGAATTTGCGCTCGACGTGGCTCATCAAGAGTGCTTCGCGCTAATCTTCTTGCACTACTATTGTTTTTACAACGATGTCTTCCTTTGCTCGACGCAGCCTCTACATGATACGTCGGTGCTCCCGTTCATCCTCGACATCATCTGAGACAAAGATCTTAAGCATGCCTGAAGATAGGGTCAAAGATAAAGTATCTACCTAATAGACCGATCTTCAGCTTGCATGTAGGATTTTTAGAAGCGTGGAGATGGCTAAGTGGCAGTAGATCGTGAGGCTGAGCGAGCGAAATTCAAGAAGTCGTTCATATGTTACAGCATCGAACAGCCTTGACTCCGAAGGCGGCACGGAGCACAGAAAAGGAAAGGGAAAGCTTATTGGGCAGTTCTGACAATTTAAATGGCGCCGTATAAGACCGCAATACTAGTGCTCGACAAAAGTAATGGCGCCGGTGGTTCTCGATGTTGGGCGTATCAGATCACTCCAAACAACTTGTGGACCAAAAGTATGGATAAATAGAAGACATTTGGGTATGTTAACCGACTTCCATAAAAGGCAATTCCGTAGAGTACACGATTTTTGCTTAGATTTTGAAACCGACTTTTTGTAGAGGGTGCGTGGGAAAAATCTGTTACCACAGTCGAAAAGTACTCGTCGAGTAGTGCAGATTTCCACTTTGGATCATGTCAATACCATGTCATTTGAGCTCGCAATTGTTCTCAGAAGGTGGCCATTTTTACTCATTTTGCTGTTTTTGGCCCCGGATATCCCAACGCGACGGCGCGTGCACGTGCAGTCTTCTTCGATTCCGACCGAAAGCTCTTCCTCCCGGATAACACCAACAGACCAGCCGAGAGCCCCCGTCTTTGGCAACACGGAGCGAGAAAGCCGTCGGCGTCCCGCCGTTACTGCCGGTGAGCTCCATCGACCCCCTGTGGTTCTGCGAGCTGATTCGATACGCAGACTTCCTCCACCCGGGCCTTGACCAGCTTGTCTATCTCATTGCTACGGAAGTGCTGCCTTATACCGAGGCCAAGATGCAGATCTTCGAGTCCGACTATCGTCCAGGTCGCGCGAAAACCACTTACACCATGGCGTAAAGCTTTCAAAAATGCGTGGAAAGCTCAGCAGCAGCGTTGGCAAAGATGGACATAGTGCGACACATTATGCAATATCTCCCGACTTTGTGAGGCCGAGGAGTATGATATCAATTTCCACGAAGCAAGTGTTCGCTTACTATCCCCACCCGAACTATGTAGTACACATATCAAGTAATCGAGCGCATTGTCCACTGTCAATTTGTAGCCAGCGCTGCTCATCATCAATCTCGCATACTGTAGACTTTCGACCAAAGGTTCAGTGACAGGTGACACCCAACTTTTTTTGATGTGTGCAAAAATCGCCTTAATTCAAAAGAAAATTTTCGGTCTTCTCGGAAGAGAAAAAATCTAAAAATAGTGAACCTTTGGTCGAAAGTCTACAGTATTGCGTATTGATCACGTGGTTGTTCCACCGTATCGCGACGCGACGCGTCGAGAACATTTCCTACTGGTAATTTGTTTACAATTGTTAACAGGAAACAGTAAATCCATCCTTAAGGGCAACCAGTACTATTACGACCATTTATTCAGGTGACGGGTGACGGAGGGTCGTGAAATGAATAAATTTGTCCCCGGTGACGGTGACATTGAACTTTTTGGGCCCAATTAGGCTAAAAAACGTCAAAATTTTCGTTCCGGATTACCATAAATGGTAATTTTGGAGTGATTGCCGAGAAATGAACACCTTATCCAGTGAACTTTTGAGGTGACGGGTGACATGCTGTGAAGAAATGGTCGTAATAGTACAGTAAATTCGATCTGCCCCAGCAACCAGAACGCTGCCAGGACGTAAGCCGGCTATGGCTGAGGATGTCGGTGGATGAAGATCGCAGAATCGATGGACCCAGAATCTATAAGTACTTGAAGCTAGCGGAGCTCGTCCCAATCACGTGACAGGGTGGTACCCTCATTCCGCACGCGTTCATTGCCTCTGCAAACTTAAGGAGATTGTCTCGCCGCTCCCTATTGGATAGTCGGTTCCCGGATTTGGGAATTTCCTTGGCTATTTTGGCAAATTCCGCATCTCCGGTGGGGGTCGTTTCATTGCTCGACCACTCATTGGCCTCAGGGGTTGCTAGGACAGAAAATGGGTCAGTTATTAGCCGGCGACTCATCAAGAGATGCACCTTTTCTGGTCCGGAACTGAGAGCTTCTGCGAGATAAGGCTGCAATAGTAAGTGTTCTTTCGTGAACACTTAGGGTATCGAACCCTTGATGTAGGTCAAGTATATGAACGGCGGTGACTTCAAGTACTCACATTCTTTGACAAAAGATAAGCCCACCTTAAAATTAGTATCGTTAGCTAGTGTCTCATCCCTTGTTTTGGTGAGGGAGTTCCTCCCCGCCATTTCAATTCTTCGACTCAGATCACTCAGGGAAATCCGATGTTTCGGGGCCAGAACGGCCACGGTATCGGGATACCAGAAACTTTTAGTTTTGGGTCCCCAGAAACTGATCTAAACACCAGAGGTTTTTACCCACCTAAATGCATTCCCAAAACTTTAGGTTTTGGGAACGTTTGTCGAGGGCACCGAAACATCGGTTTTCCCGAGTGGGACGTACGCGAGGTGACTCTGTGCGCTGTTCCTATTATTGTTGTCTGATCTCATGTGATATCTCCTCGTAATTCGCAAGTCGTGAGTACCGCCTGCTGTGTCTTGTCGCCGAAGTGTACGTCGACTGGTCGGCGAGTCTGGTCTGTTGTATCAAAAGCCATGCCTAATCGACAGATTTACTTTCGATATGCCAGGCTGGGTTCGAGCCTAGGCGACCAAGCGCGACAGGCCGGGTCTACCGGGGCCCTAAATGCAGTGCTCAAGGGGAAGAGATCGCCATATTTCCGCTCCGGCGATATACG
The DNA here is from genome assembly GCA_029378375.1 of Mycena olivaceomarginata. Taxonomy (NCBI): domain Eukaryota; kingdom Fungi; phylum Basidiomycota; class Agaricomycetes; order Agaricales; family Mycenaceae; genus Mycena; species Mycena olivaceomarginata. The sequence goes on along the minus strand of JARKIC010001128.1, from coordinate 47,904 downwards.
CGGCTCTTCTCACCCGGACCGCCTGTCAATGGAGTGGAAACGCATGTACGCGTCTCTAGAAATAAGTACTCTTATAGCGCTTATTTCGAGACTCAGGGGGGGGGGAGGCGTTATTTCCGTTTCAGAAGTAAGTATTCTTATTCGTGTCCCGTAAGTAGGCTCTAACCGAATCCATCCAGACACCTACTCTAACCGGCTCTTTTTGGCACCGCTTGCTCTAACACGTGGCGCGCGTTCTAACGGTCAGAAACTCGTTTCCAGATGTGTCGCTTACTCAAGTGAGTTCTGTTACCCGTGTTCTCCCCGTACCAGTGTTCTCGTTATGGTTCGTGTTACCTCACCTATTCTCTGCTCGTGCTATCGAAAGCCGAGGATTGGAAGCAAATGTTGATTGTCACCATCCATCATTTGCGCTCATGTCTCACGATCTCGCCCTCATCTCGAACACCACACCCGGAGTTCACTGCTCCCTGTGTTAATATCTTGTGCTATTGGACGGGGAGGTTCATTTGCGCCGTTCCAACGTTACTCAGGTGAGTTGTTTCCCCTACATTCGCTTCCGAATGTTCTATATTCATGCCCGGTCCCGACGTTTCACCTTTCTGATTCATTACTACGAGTCATACATGCTGTTGCACAGCTTTACTACCTACTTATATAGTTACAATTCTCGCATTGTTCCCTTAGTCGCTTTCCCCCATTGCACAACTGGGTTGTTCATATATCTACGTTTGCATACACGGAACCGACCGCCTCTGCCAACCAAACACGGCCAAAGCTGCCGTTGTTTGATTGGCTGATTGTGTCATAATAGGGTCACGTGTTTAAAAAATGTAAAGCGCTGATTGGCCGCTGGAGAGGTCAATAATGCTTCCGAGCAGAATTCGAATAGCTCAAAATGACCGGAATGGTCAAAAAGGCAAAGGATTGTGGCAAGGGAAATGGAGTCACGCGTTTAAAGATGCAAAGGATGGCGTCAATATTATAATAGGGTCACGCGTGTGGAAATATAAAGGATTGTGTCAATATTATAATAGGGTCATGCGTCTGAAAATGTAAAGCACTGATTGGCCGCTGGAGAGGTCAATAATGCTCCCGAGAGGAATCTGAATAGCTGAAAATGACCGGAATGGTCGGGGCTATCCATTGCGGGGTCCACGGCTGAAAAAATGGCTGTGGGACGGCGTTGGAATTGAAAATGCAAAGGATTGCGTCAATATTATAATAGGATCACGCGTTTTAAAATATAAAGCACTGATTGGCCGCCGGAGAGGTCAGTAATGCTTCCGAGAGGGATCTCAATAGCTGAAAATGACCGGAATGGTCAGGGCTATCCATTGCGGGTCGACGCCCCAAAAACTGGCTCTGGGACGGCGCTGGAATTGAAGTGTTTGAAAAGGCAAAGGATTGTCACTTTTGTTTGAAATTGCGCTGGCTATCGTGTGAGAGGCTGGACTCGAGAAGCGGCTTGAATTGAGCTCACAATGCAAAATTGGGTGTTTGCGCCAAAACAATCCAGACGATAGCCAGTGCAATTTCAAACAAAACTGTTTCTTCACATTTTTTTTGTCGTGCACTCCCCTTCCTTGAGGGTTGTTAACCCCTCAACAGAAGAATGGTCCCTCCTGGACGCGTTCAAGGACGTATAAGTAAGTACGCGCCTCGCTCGAGTACGTCGACGACTGGGAAAGTCAACCAGCGGACAGCGAGCTGCTCAATCCATGCGGGATGGAGGAGTGTTGGCCCTACCCAGGCATCTAGGCTGTGGAATATTATTTTGGTGGATCAGCCAAACCCAGGCAGCTAGGTGGAATAATATTATTGCCACTCAAAGGCTGATGGGCCCTGTCCTATGGTATAGGATGTATAATATTATTCTTCTGAGCAGCCAAGCCAAAGGATCTAGGTGCTAAAATATTCTTCATTTGATCGGCCAAATGCATAGACCTAGGGAGTATAATATTATTTTTGCATACAGATGATCAGCCAACCCCCAGCATCTAGGGAAAATAATATTCTATCTAGCCACTGCTAGGCATCCTGGGCAATAATCTTTCTGAAATGTGCATTCCTTTACCCTCAAAATATATGATGGGCTACATCCTAAACACTCGGGCAAATAATATTATTCCTGGCCCAGAAAAATATTATTTCTGCCCTAGAGTCTAGGCTTCGGCCGAGAATCTGGCTGATTTCGGGGGCCCCGCACCGGAGGTGCAATTAATACAGGTATATAGACTCGCAAACGAAGATACGTATCCTATGAGTGATTAGAGATACTTTCCGCGAGTTTACATGACGGCTTCATGGCGCATCGAATTTTTCTTCCGGGGGTATCCCAAAATGGCAAAAACGGGGAACCGGGCCACTCGGCCAAATCGTATGTTTGCATTGATACAGTTGACTCCTGTGTATCCCAACTCATTCAATGGATACAGGTGCTCTATTATACACACTCAAACTGGGAGTCTGAGCTATATGGGGCCATAGCTATTTGCCTTTCCATCCGCCGGAAATGGGTGAAAATGGGCTCCCGACAGAATGACGTGTCCTCTAAAGCACAGAGCCCAAGGACACCACAAATTGAGGTCCATATGGGTCAGTGAGAAGTATTAGAACATACCTAATAGCAAAGGATGTCCCCCAGATGCCATTAACCCGTTCAACAAAGTCTATCCTTATGCGCAAATGAAATTCGGTGGTTTCGGGCAGTTGCCCAGTGTCAATGGGAAGTAGCACAGCTAAAATCCAAATCCACATGCGAGTATGCTGAATTAGTCGTATAAAGTAGAGCACCCGCATTCCAAGTCCGTGGCCCAGACGGGTGGATTACTATGAAGGTAGCTTGACTGTGCGACGCAGGATGAAGTCAAGATGATCTTGAAAGGTCTAAGAGTCCAGAGATGCAAATTTCTACAGATTTTATGAACCACAACTATTGATTCGAACCAAGGGATGCGAACGAGCCCCAAAACTTGTGAATCGGCGAAGAATTGGCGAAGAAAGAAGGAAAAGACGAGTGCGAGGACCGTTCGGAGATAAGAAATGATGTTCACACGCCGACATCTTGATCGAGAACTTCCCACAACTTTTGACAGCCGCATCACTCTGCCTCGAAATTTGACATACAACATCGCAATAGCTTATATTCAATCCTACGAGCTCCATATCTGAAGATTTTACATCACAGTGACTTGTATTGTGCAAATGGCCCACCACCTAGACTGGCCCGGTAGCCACTATTAGCACTGATATATTAAATACATAATTGATAGGGAGACGAAAGCCGCACAGTGCCGCATGCGGCTTTGCACAACGAGCCGCATGCGGCTCGTGCGGCTTTGCACAACATCTCTATTGTGGAAACCTTCAAGTGCAGTCTTAAAGTAGGAAGCAAAACGCGAAATGGTGATGTGGGGGTGGATGTGGGGGTGAAATGGACTGTCACACCGAATCACGTGAAGTGATCACATGACTTTCTGTCATGTGCCAAGGCTTTGTCATGTTCTCCCTTCCTTTGATGGCAAACTCCAAGCTGGGCCACGCTGTCCACCCGAAGCATGCCAACGACACCGACGCTCACGGCGGAGTCCTCGCAAGCATTCTCAAACAACACCCAAATCTGTCGGTATTCCACCACGCCCCCCGCGCAGCAGCCAAGTCCCCCGCCCTCACCCACCAAGAGCCGCCACATGAACATGTTCACGAAGGCCTACGATGAGTCCCGGGCGTCTCCCGTGAAGCTGCTACCGAACAAAATAAAAACCACCCCAGGAATTCAAGGAAACGGTCTGTGTTACTCTGCAATTTACACGTATTTCTGAGTCCGCGATCAGCTTCACAAGTCCCTATTGGCCCATTTTTCCTGGCGGGCGCTGGGTTCGGTCGGGTCTCATCCCACGACAGGCTGAGCCCTTCAGTCGATGCCCTGCGCTCCCCGGAGCCCCCTCGCGCGCCCCTGCGTGCGGAAGACTCTCCTCTTAAAGACCCAGCCACTGGCACCCGCCAAGATGGCTGTTTCTTCTCGCGCGAACGCGTACAAGGTCCTCAGTCTCGACACTCCGCACCAATTCGCCATGACCCACGCCTTCAACACGCCCGTCGCGCCGCCAGATGACGCACAGACGTTCCTCGAGCGTCTCCAGAGCAACGCGTCGAGCAGCTCCATGCTGAGCTTCGCCAGCTCCGTCACGCCAAAATCGGAAAGCACCAGCGATACTTCGCAGCTCCTCCTCCCCCAGCTTGAAGACTGGCACCTTCAGCCCCTCGCCGCGCCGGACTTCTCCACCAACCTGTTCGACATGTCGCAGGAGCTGCCCATCTTGCCCCCTTCCGAGACGCAGGGCCAGCGCGGGGCGAACGGGATGACCTCCACGCCGTACCGCCACAAGGGCAAGGGCAAGGGCCAGGAACTCGACTTGGAGCCGCTCCTGCTGGCACATCCGGACGACTTCTACGCCCAGGAAAAGACGCCGCGCCTGGCCGCGCACGACTGCAGCAACTCGTTCAGCTTCGGAAACACGATGTTCTACTCCCTAGCGCACGGCGAGCGGTCGTCCGCCACGTCCACGTCCTCCTTCGCAGTGAGGGCGGACGGCGGCGTCGAGTCGTCTCCTGCGTCTGCGAAAAACAACTCCACCGCGTCGTCGCCCCGCCCTGGCACCGGGATGGAGAGCCCCCAGTCTGTCGTCCGTCGCGAGCAGGCGCCCGGAGGCGGACATTAACGACGAGTCTGACCTCGTCATCCACGCCGACGGGAATAGCGCGAATAAGCACACGCCCACGCCCGAGCAGGACTCATTCAGCGCGCACGCGCACACGTACCACACGCCGCAGACAGACGCGACGCCGCCGCAGAACGAGCGCGCGCAAGCGCTAGGGGTGTCGAATGCGGATACGGGTACAGATAGGGATAGGGATAGGGAGATTGTCGCAATGCAGACTCAGCTCGCGCTGCAGACGGCGCTGTGCGGGCAGTTTGAGACGGACCTGCGCGCGCGGGACGAGCTCGTCGCGGTGCTCGGCTCGAAGCTCACCGAGGTGCTTCAGGCGAGGGCGAGGGCGAAGCGGCCCGGCGTGCTGCGCGCGTGGCGGAAGAAGGTGGAGGAGCTGGAACGCGCGTGCCGGGTCCTCGAGGAGGAGGCGGAGGGAGGAGCATTGTGTGAGGAGGAGCGCGAGCCGCATCGGGAGGTGGAGCTTGGGTGGGAGGAGGAGAAGGAGGGGCTCTTGGCCGCAGCAGAGACCGCGAATCTCGAGAATGCGGGCCTCGTCGAGGCAGTGGACAGATACAAGCAGCAGCTGAAGGAGCACGAAGACGAGCTTTTGATGCTTAAGGCCGAGCTCAAGGCGCAGTGGGACCACGCCGAGAAGGGCACGGACAAGTTGGAAGCGGCGGAGGTTGCGAAGCGCGCGGCAGAGGCAGAGTGCGAGGCTTTGCAAGCCAAGGTCGACGAGCTAGCTGAGAAGATGATGGAGATCGACGCGGAGTTTGAGTCCCAGAATAATCATCTGGAGAACGACATCCAAGAGCTTTGGGATGTCAAGGAGTCGCTCGAGCAGGAGCGGGAAGAGGTACGACGTTTTGACTTCTCTCCAGTCCGTGCGCGGGCGACTGATTCCGTTGACAGCTACTAGAGCAGGTTCGCAACCGTGAGGGGCACGTCAAGGAGCTCCAAGAGACGCTGCAGGCGCGGGAGGACCGCATCGTCGAGCTGATGCAGGAGCGTCAGTATGCGCTCGACAACGTCGCGCGACTCGAAGAGAACATCCGGCGCCGGGACGCGGAGGCGGCGGAGTATTCGCAGCGCACGCTACAGCGCGAGGCCGAGGCGGAGGCGCTGCGCGAGCAGCTCAGCCGGACGAAGCGCGAGCACGCGGGTGCGCTCGACGCCGTCGCCGCCGCCGCGCAGACCGCCGCGGACAAGCGGGTGCGTGCGGCAAACGGGCAGGCGGACGACCTCAAGGACGAGATTGAGCGGTTGCGGGGCCAGATTCACGAGCTGCAGCAGGAGAGCGCGGACAAGGAAGTGAATATTGTGCAGATCACCAAGCAGCGCGCGCAGGACAAGGAGGACCTCAAGGGGCTCAATATTGCGCTCGATTCGAAGCAGCAGGAGCTGGAGCTCGTGCGTATTTTCTTTCTCGCATATACGTGTTTATTTATTACGAAATAGCTCAAATGCCGCATGGGCGTACGCGGAACGGCCGGCTTGACACCCGCGCAGCTGTCGAAGATCCCGCGCCGCCGTGACTCGGCGGTCTTCAAGACTCGCAGTATTGGCTCGTGCCCGCCGTCAGTGCTCTCCGACGGCACTGAGAAGCGAAGCGCCGACACCAATGTTACCACGCTCGGGAAGAGCTCGTGCCTGAACATCAGCAGCTCCATGTCGTCGATGGGCGCGCCGGCGCCGGTGACGAAGCCACGTGCGTCGGTGGCGACGCACGGCACGCGCGCACCCGTCCGCTCGGCGTCGACGAGGCCGGCGACTGTGGCGGAGGCGGCGAGGCCCCCGCCGGCGGCGCACCTTCGCGTGGTGTCCACGACGCTCAAGCAGGCGACGGCGCTTACGGGGAGGACGCGCCAGAGCGTGGATGCCGGCTCCGCGCCGGATGAGAAGGAGAACGTCGAAGGTGCTGTTGCGCGCGTCCCGGTCCTCGCAAAGGACGTGACTGTGGCCCGCCAACAACAGCAACATGCTGGGCCGTCACAGGCTCTCTAGATACTCGCATTTTGGAGCAACCATTTCTTAGATTTCCAAAATATTCTCTTCCTTGCCCGTTTACTGTCTGCAGCCGATGTTGCATCATGTAGCCAGTAGTGTTCCACCATCGGTAACTTGCAGAATTTACCTGTAGTGACGGAAATAACAATGAATCAAGTGGAGTGGAATACAGAAATGTGCGAGGCGCGGAAGAGCCAAATTATAGTCCTGAAACTCGAATAAACTGGAATTTCCAGCTTGAATAGTCCGCCCAGGTCACAGGTTGTATGTGGAGGCAAGTCCTGTACGTGGATAAAACCACAGGGGAGACGGCGCGAGGGCCAGAAAGTGGCGCACGTGGTCCTGGGGTGCTGTGATGCGCCTTCAGCGAACCACATCATCAAGGAGGGGGCGTGGATTGAGGGGAGTTCCAATGTAAGCGGGTGTCCGATTTGCAGCGTGACATGTGTGATGACTAGCTACCGTGCCGATGTCCGAACCAAACCCAGACTCCAACACGTGGCTCGCGAGAATTGGAAAATTCAAAGAATATTGTGCAACAACAGTCGCCGGTGGTTAAATTTTCCATAAATGTCACAGAGAACTCTTTGGCTCTGGCAATGCACCCTTCCGATATAAAATCCGTACTCATTCCACTTTTTGGAGACAGAAGAGAAAAAAGAACAAGTCATGTTTGCACTTATTTAGCTGTTCTCCCATTTTGACCATCAATTTCCTCCCTATGATTTGTTCATCTCAGAGGCCATCCAGGGCAAGTGAAGTGTGTTTGCCCTCCCAAACAAGGTTCCCATCAGCCAAAATGACCACGGGCCCGGAAAAAGGCACTTGACTGCGTCATTTCATAATAGGCGAGACCTCAAAACATGACATCGTATGGAGACCCATTTTCACGGGTCTGAATGCTGTGGGCGATGGCCAGCATGATTCTGAGCAAAACTGTCTCTTCAGTTTTGTTCCCGCTGCTTTGATTGTTAAACCAGAGGCTCAGAGGCTCTTGATTCTCTGGGGCATTCCAACTGAGTCGGTCCACTGACGCCATCATGATCTTGTTCTGAGAAGAACCGCAGAAAGGGGCGTGTCACTGTGTGCTGACCCTGCTCAGCTACGCACGATGTAGCAGGGAAAGGGCGACGGCCACTCAGATGGACATGGCGGATATGAACAAGGGTGGAACTCATCCTATGCTTTGCTCATTTTTTTTCGGGATTTTTGAAGGTCGAAATTTGACGTTGTGCTGTGTTCTTTATTTTCGCCCCGAAAGCACATGACCCGGTGCGGATCGCTGTACCTCACCACCGTAAAAGTTTCTCAAAAATCTGAAGAGACAAACATCGTACACAGGCATAAAATGAAGGTCTTCGCACGGAGGCGGGACACAGCCACCGGAACGCCGGCCCGAGATCAAAAGCGCGAAATTCAAGTCAGACAAATAGTATTTGTGAATTTCAAAGATTTGACCCAGGGGATATGTGGCTCGCGGACCGCACGCGTCCAGACATTCCGTATGCGGTGGGGCATTTGAATGCACCTCTGGTCATGCTTTTCAAATTTGAATGCACCTCTATTGCGTCAGGTCACGCTTTTCAAAATGGCAGCCATTTGAATGCACCTCTATTGCACCAGGTTATTCTTTTCAAAATGCCAGTGATTTGAATGCACTTCCATTGCACCAGGTCATGCTTTTCAAAATTCCAGCCATTTGAATGCACCTCCATTGCACCAGGTCATACTTTTCAAAATGCCAGCCATTTGAATGCAGCTCTATTGAGTCTGGTCATGCTTTTCAAAATGGCAGCCATTTGAAATTGAATGCATCTCTATTGCATCAGGTCATGCTTTTCCCAACGCCCGCCATTTGAACCAAGAGGTGAGCGATCTTCGGATCACGGACCTGTTCTTCATCGTTCACCTCTTGGTTCAAATGGTGGGCATTTTGAAAAGCCTGACCTGACACAATAGAGCTACATTCAAATGGCTGGCATTTTGAAAAGCATGACCTGGCACAATGGAGGTGCATTCAAATGACTGTCATTTTGAAAAGCATGACCTGGTGCAATGGAGGTGCATTCAAATCACTGGCATTTTGAAAAGAATGACCTGGTGCAATAGAGGTGCATTCAAATGGCTGCCATTTTGAAAAGCATGACCTTACACAATAGAGGTGCACTGAAATTGGAAAAGCGTGACCTGGTGCAATGGAGGTGCATTCAAATGGTGGCTATTTTGAAAAGCATGACCTGATGCAATAGAGATGCATTCAATTTCAAATGGCTGGCATTTTGAAAAGCATGACCTGACACAATAGAGCTGCATTCAAATGGCTGGCATTTGAAACCACAGTGCAATAGACCTGTATTTAAATGGCTGGCATTTTGAAAAGCAGGACCTGGCACAATGGAGGTGCATTCAAATGGCAGGCATTTTGAAAAGCATGACCTGACACAATAGAGATGCATTCAATTTCAAATGGCTGCCATTTGAAAAGCATGACCTGAGGCAATAGAGATGCATTCAAATGGCTGGCATTTTGAAAAGTGGAGCAATCGAGCTGCATTCAAATGGCGGGCATTTTGGAAAGCATGGCCTGATGCAATAGAGGGGCTGGCATTTTGAAAAGCATGACCTGACATGATAGAGGTGCATTTGAATGGCAGGCATTTTGAAAAGCATGGCCTGACGCAATAGAGGAGCATTCAAATGGCTGGCATTTTGAAAACTGTGACCAGGTGCAATAGAAATGCATTCAATTTCAAATAGCTGGTATTTTGAAAAGCATGACCTGATGCAATAGAGCTGCATTCAAATGGCTGGCATTTTGAAAAGCATGACCTGACACAATAGAGGTGCATTCAAATCACTGGCATTTGAAAAGCATGACCTGATGCAATAAAGATGTATTCAATTTCAAATGGCTGGCATTTTGAAAACCATGACCTGACACAATAGAGATCCATTCAAATGGCTGGCATTTTGAAAAGTGTGACCTGGCACAATATAAATGCATTCAATTTCAAATGGTTGGCATTTTGAAAGGCATGACCTGATGCAATAGAGGTGCATTCAAATGGCGGGCATTTTGAAAAGCATGACCTGACGCAATAGAGATGCATTCAAATGGCTGTCATTTTGAAAAGCGTGACCTGGCGCAATATACTGTGCTCGCCGTACCTCTCCTCTGCCGCGGGCTGACATCTCCACTCTTTCAGAACTCTGGCCCCCATTGACTCAAGACTGGACTGTGGCGCTTGATTTGGCGTTATCACCCTTTTTATAAAATTGAGCCTTCTGTCCGTCCGAAGCCATATCTCCGTATGGTTAAATTGCGCCGCATGACCACACCACAGCAGATTAGCGCTATCAAATCGGCATGGGCCCCATCCGGCCGGCATGCAGGAAAGCAATCATTATATTCAGCTCTGCTTGCATGCCGAGCTGCGAACACTTGATGGCTGGCTCATTAAATGAAATGCCGCTTTTTGCGGATCGTTTTTTTTATTGAGAACTTATTATTTACTTTATAAACTGTTTGCCCTCCTCAGCTTCGCATGTAATATCATTAGAGTTGCAATCAGAGTCACTGTTTACTTCAGCTTTACCACATTTCTGACTCTGCAGATTGCAGAGCATTTCAAAACAACTTTCTTAGATTACTCTACAAAAAGTCACAAACAAACAAACTGAGCAAGTGGGAGCCGGCACGAAGCGCCGGCGACCGCTTGTTGATTAATAATATTGACCTGTATCGTGCGTCCTCTCCCCGCCCACGGCGCCTTGCCAGTCACCTCCGCCTCGGTGCTAGTCCGCCAGCGCCCACCGCCCCGCCCCTGCTCCACACGGCCATCCTTCCTCCGGACGGCATATCGCACACGCGCCCCTATGCCCAAGGCGATCATGACGCTTGCAATATGAGAGATGTCTCTCTCGTCAATTCGTCAGCACCCAACGCATCAGAAATTAACCGGCATCCCTTTCTCTTTCAGCTTCCAGCCCGGGCACGCTGGCGTCGAGTGCCTCTCCGCGCTCTGGACTGACTGAGACATCGTAACGCTGCGCGGCACCTCATCGTCTGCCCGCCCCGCCCGCGCCGCACCCGCGGTTTCGCTCGGGACTCGTTTCGGCGCCGCCCGAGTCCATTGGCGCCGGGGATCAGGACCATCCTTATCCATCCTCGCCGCTCATGCGCTCGTCCGGTAAGTACTCCCGTCAACTCGAAACCAGGGTTTAAACCATGGTTTTTGGTTTCGCCGGCTTCAAACCAAAACCAAAACCAGCTCCAAACCATGACCTTGGTTTGGTTTTGTTTATGGTTTTGGTTTGCTGGTTTCTTGGTTTGAAACCAAACCAAGCACATCACTACTGGTGTCATCCGAAAAGAGCGAATTACCGTGGATGACCCGACTGAAGACTTGGATGGACCTGTATTGGCAGATGACTGTGACAGTGTTTGTGTTGATAATGTTGTCAAGACTTGCGACTCAGCCTTCCCAAGTCGACTTTCGAAGTCCACTTGAACCGAGTCGAAGTCAAGTCACAAGCGTAACTTAATGTGACTTATGAGTCGAAGGAAGTCGACTCGAGTCAACTTGAGTGACTCGAGAAGATATCCATTCCCGCGACCTCACCATCGTCTCTCTTCAATCCGACCTAAAACGAAAACAGTCTGTATTGTCAACAACCCGGCAGACGGTCTACGCGTTACGAAAGAAGTCAAAGAGAGCTAAATCTGCTTTGAAGGAAAGCAGGAAAGCGCACCAGCAACTGCAGCGGTGGAATCCGACCAAAAATGGGCAATTCACTACAGCTGCGCGTGCACTGGCTCGGGATTTGACTGAAGCGGGATGTTCATCTGGCAAGATCGCTTTCGCGGTGGAAGCTGTGCGCGGGCTTTTGGCATCGAGATTCGAAGGGCATTCATGAGTGCGCACTGTAGGCCGCGTTATTGACGAGGCCCGAGGCTTTGGAAGCGCTCGGTCCAGACCTTTGGAAGCGCCCAATAAACGGCGCTTCCTCGGGGCTTTTGATCATTAAGCGTGCAGGCGCCTATAAAAGTGTACACATCACCAAACTCCGCTTTGCCCGGGGTATCAGCATTTCAAGCGCCAAACCGGCCGCTTTGGGAGTATTGGCAAATTAGAATTTTGCAATGAAGTTTTATGAATTTCATGAGGTTTTCAATAGTTTGGCCCATACTTTACTTGCATCAGCGTCTCACAAAAAAGAAACCCAATTTTACCCCGATTTTCCCTCTAGCAAAAGTGTTTTTTTTGTCTGCACAGATCTGCTAGCCAATTTAAAACTGAGTGAGCTGAACATATTTCTGGGTGGATATGGCCACATAAATGAAAAAAGCGCTGAGGCCGTGCCCTGGCCAAATTTTTTTCTCCGGCCAATTTGGCCACTGATTTTTGGAAGCGGCAGCTAGGAGATGCGCACCATAGCAAAATTTCAAACTATTTTCATAGTGACCATTTGTGACCCCTAAACCTCATCGATACCACTGTACATCACAAATTATATCTCCGTTCGTTCGCTGATTTTATTATTTATGTTCTTATCCAAACGGCTGTAAATCCAGGGTTTTTACATTTTTTGAATTTCTGTGATCAATAAAGGGGGAGGGGGACCGCAGAGCGGTCCCCCGAGCGCTTGTAATATTTTAAAGATTTGGATCCACACCAAGACACTCCAGTTGAAATTCTTCACGTCATTCTTCTTGGCTTTGTCAAGTACTTCTGGAGAGACACTGTTGCACGGATCAAGACATCTGACAAGGAAATACTGATCTCCAGATTGTCCTCATTCAATGTTTCTGGGCTTGGAATTTCGCCACTTGCGGGGCCACACTCTGGTAAATTATTCTGGGTCCCTCACGGGCGGCGATTTTCGTGTTCTTGTCCAAGCTGCTCCATTTGTACTGCAAGGACTTCTTCCAGCTCCATATATCGAGCTTTGGACTTCCTTAAGTGCAGTTGTTACGCTAGTTTGGCAACCTCACATCCCCGACATAGAGAGATATATTGTAAGTTGTTGTTTAAGTACATTCAAGTTTATTATACTGACACAGTTTTAGGCACAGCTTGATGCTGCAATCAAACATTTCCTGGACTGCACATGTCGCATCACACTGCAGTGGTTCAATAAGCCCAAATTCATGTCATCCTTCATCTTCCTGCTCACATCAGACGCTTTGGACCAGCTATGCTTTTTGCAACTGAGGGATTTGAATCCTTCAATGCCATTATACGATCAGCTAGTGTGCACAGTAACCGGCATGCTCCATCCCTTGATATTGCTGCTCGAATGGCCCGGGGTAACCGTGTGCGACATCTTCTGAGTCAAGGCTTCTTTCCTTCGAATCGAGATTATCAACCGACACTTCCCGAAAATCACCGTACCAAATTAACCCCAAAGCCACCTTCGGAATCCCCGTGGATGGATATCTCATTTGAAGAATTGAAGCGTTGCAAATGGATACAAGCAGGGCAGTCACCACTCCAACTCATGGGACTCAATTCATTTGGATCACGGCTGCTTGGATGGGAACAGATCAGTTTGCAGGAAGTCCCACCAGGTCTTTGCAATGAAATTGGTCCAATCACAGAATGGACTGCAACAAAATCTGCTGCTGCAGGTGTTCCTTCTAATGCTTCAAGGGCATTCACTCCTGAAACAGTCACATTAGGCAATGGAGATATTTGCTCTGTCGGGGATTGGGTGGTGTGGGCTGAATCTTCAGGCCAGACTGAAATCAGCCGCATTGGCTGTGTGACTGAAATCATCCAGCTAGCTGGGTCACCAGCACAACAGGCAGGTCAGGCCGACTTTCTGCTTCTTTCACGAACAATTATTCGCGAAGTTCATGACATTTACAAAATGCGTCGGTTGCAACCAATTCCGAATGAATATCGACATGTCTCTATAAAGGTAAATGCATGTCCATGATGTACACAAAAAATACTAACATTCTAGTTAGGATATCAAGTGTACAGTCAATATTCAGCACAACTGCGCGGATAATAAGTGCCGGAGTACTCGGTCTCGGGTCATTCTAAATGAACGAGAAAAAACATCTGAACGCTCTTTGGCCGTTGAGCATCTCTCAAAGTCTGACCTCATTATCAACACTGCACAAATGAGGGATGCTGCTGCCCTCAACACATTCCGCTGGTGTCCAGCTACGTTGGACAGTGCAAATATCATTCAAATCTCTGCCAACCAGGCATACCTGAGTCGGCAGAAACAAAAAAAATCAACTGCACCAGATGAGGTGGAGGGAGAAGCAGAGGACTCAACCTCGCGAGATGCTGAGCCAGCACGCAAGAGATCCCGGTTGGACCTGCCAGCAACTTCCTCAACGGGACCATCAACTTCACGAGCCGGTTCTGTTCAGCAAAAACTCCACCAACCTAGAACTCCACCATGGAATACAAAATAATGCCTCAGGCTCGGTTCCACCTCCCCGGGCCTTCCATTTTTCGAATATGTTTCAATCATCCTATCGGCCAGACCAGTAAACTGGAGTGACGGCAGAACAAGATATTTATTATCCGGAATTCGTGGTACTTCTGGCCCTGGCATTGTTCGCTAGTTCCCAAAGGAGGTTCCATCCGATTCAATATGCTCGATCGACCATTGCTTCTCGGGGTAAATTCATGTTTGATACTTTTTTTTTTTGAAATATGTTCTATGACCCGGACAAGTACTGGTTGACTTTCCATAAGCATTAGAAAATGTTTTTCACATTTTTCGAGCTCAAACCGCGCTGAATCACCGCACTGACATGACAGCTGTCGGGACCCCATCGGGCTCAGATCTCAGAGGGAATATTTTGGACCCTCTTGTAGAGTTGAATTAATTATAATCTAGAGGAGGGGTCCCTACCCCCTCTTCAGAATAATCCCGCCTCGAATTCATCCTCTTAAACGGCTGGCTGCCTCTTCGGGCGAGAATTCACAGCCATACGTCACCGGACTAGGTCGGACCGGTTACTTCCAGGTCTGTTCCACACCACCTCCCTTGCGCATCCGTCTCTCGATTCCACCCCGTCTCCTTGCTGCCCATAGCGGCGAGGTTGGGTGCCTTGCAAATGGCACACTCCCAGTGGAAACGACCAGCCTGGAAGGTTTCCGTCGCTCGGCGCGTAGCCTGGGGGCCTCGATGGCTCCGAGCAACATGATGGCTGTTGCCAGCCCTACGAGTTGCTCTTGATCCTCTATCTCTTCATCCGCGATGTCCTCGAGCTCCTGATCAAGGAAAAACGCGTCGATGTCCATTCGTTGTGAGTGTAGGATCTGACTTGGAGTTTTGAGACGCGTTGTTTACATCTCACGTGCTGTGCTATCCATCATTTCGTAACTACCCGATTTGGTGTGTCGGACATCAAAACTCCAAAGTGATTCAGTGTTCCACAGAGATCAAGTTCCATGCCAGAAATTCAGAATTAGATGTAGTTTAGGTACTACTATTGAAGTTGTAAAAAGCTAAGCCGCCGGAGCAAAAAAAAAATTCGAACCCAAAAAAAATGACCGATTGTCACGTGGTATCCCATTTTGGCGTGTACGACGCGTTATTTCGATGTTCCCCGGCCAAAATTGACTGCATCGGACATTGCGGAAGTCGGTATACGCCTATGGGAAGAGTATTTCTTCACGGCGCGTGCCGCATCTTTGATATCAAGGCCCGACCTGCCGTAAAGTGAGCACAATTCAATGAAACATGAAAACAAAAAAGGTACTTGTACGCATCCATGTAACGGAAACAATACCGAAAATAGCGACGAATTTTCACTGCAGAAACATGATCCAAGGCCTCAGGAACCAGTTTCTGAGCCTTGGGAAATGTACCATCCGCCAGTTCATGGAAATCTGACAGAAAATCACTGAGTCAGGGAATCAAAACTCGAAAATAGAGACGCACATCGCTTGGCCTGCCCCTACACCATCTCGATGGGATTCAGCTCACAGTGGAACTTGGGTAAAAACAAGCACTTGTGGCCGGCCTTCTCGGTGATTACCTGGAGCAAAGGTTTCTCGGCAAGGAAGTCGGGCTGAAGAGAAAGAATGCGGCGCATGCAGCATGTCTTGCTGCGAGATAAATCGGCACTCTCCTTCTCCGAGATGCCACGATCCGCCAGCATCGCATCCCCAGACCCCTCAATTTCGTCCTCGCGGGCCTTGGCTTCTTTCGCAGCTTTGTCACGAGCTGCTTGTGATGCACTGCAATCGGCGCAAACACCGACATAACGGCCGCGCTCGGTTGTCCGGCGAGAGAGTTGCCATGTTCATCAACTGCCATTGAATCGAGCAGGTAAACCATTTGTTACACTTCACCGGTTGTTGGATTAATGGTGTCGTGCATTTTTGGCTGAGTACCACCAGGCCCACGGTTCATCTTGTGGGCGAGCAGAGCATCAGACGCGAAGGCTTCATGCGCAGATGAGCAATCAAAAATGAAAACCGCGATACCATTGGGATACAGATATTCAAAAATGTGGATAGCGATGCGAGTCTAGAAATACATTATTTCAGTGATTGTTTTGCAACCATTGTTTGAAAAAATACTTGTTTGATCAGCTGTGGCATATCCCACCATGGATCGTGCTTTGCACCATGGAATCCTCGATGAATGAAGACAGCTCCGTCGCGAAAACGAAACAAGGACGACTCAACCCCACAAACTCGAAGTCTCAGAGTCTCCCCGCAGATGCATAGCTGCCCCAACTGTTTGTGACGGTCGACGGCCCTCGGAGCCGGAGCCAATTCAATGGGGCATGTTTGGCCGTGGCATTCTATAGTCCCCAAGCACGTAACTCATGCCCTTTCTGCCATGAGCGAGCTCGGGTTGTACTGCTGTCTCGCGTCGTTTCCAATACCCAGTCTGTGGCGAGATTCCGGGAGTCTTGCAGGTCCTGAGCTGAGACAACGCACTGGAACTCGCCGTCAGGCCAGAAGTTCCAGGAAAATGGAACCTGTGATATAGGATTATGAACATATTTCCTCGGTGCTGTTTGTATGTTATCAGGCTTTGAAGTCTGTCGCAAGAGTGTTACGAACCGCGTGGAGGAGCGATCGAAGAGATGTCATTGTCAGACAGATCCTCAGAGTCGGATGCGACTACAGACAGTGATGGCGAGCGGGGCCGACTCGGTGGGGGCCGAAAATTGGGGGGCACTCGAACCATTCCAATTAGTTCTCCTGGGTAAAAGAATGAACAAAGTTGCATTCATCGAGTTGGGCGAAGAGAACGAGACATGCCTTGCTCATTGAAGTATGGAACCAATTGCGGCCCTCGAGCCCGAGTGACATAGTCGGAAACCCACAGAAAGAAGGCTGAGCCATCACCAGTCCAATTTAAGCTCGACTTTTCGCCTTGGGGTATACTTTACTGTCCAAATACATGGTATTAACTGTATTTAATACACCACAATGTAGTGCAAGATGGTGTAGGCAAGCCCCTGGCCAGATGCTATCTAACAAAATTTGAGTGCCGCCCCCTACTGCCGCCACTACCGCCCTTGGCGGCAGGGCGGTAGTCTTGGCGGCAATTTCACTTTGCCCTACCGTAGGCTTGCAACACAGATTCTCGTCTTTTCGATGCCTGAATTGGGGTGAAGCTGGAGAGAGATTGATTGGTTGGCCTTCTGGTTGCACTGCAACTCGGTCGAGATGCCAGAAACACAGTTTGACAGCGTATTTGGCCTCATACGAGTAGAATATTCGGAGTCTTGCGGGAAATTGAAGTATCTCCTACCTCTAGGACATTTTGAAATAGAAAATGCCACAGCCTATCAACTTCCACATGGATGAAGCCAACATTCTACTCCTCGGTGTAGTTCAAGGCTAACTTGGACTTCTGGGCGGCAGAAAAATGCAAAACAATTCCGCACAGAGGAAGGTGCGAGTCTCTCTCTTTATAAAATAACGGGTGCCTGTCTGAAGCCTTTGACGCCCTGCATATGGTCTTTTGTAACCGAGACTGTGGGCCCTCGCACTCCACCGGAACTGCATGGCACCCATCCTCTAGATGCTCCCATGGCAAGCGCTCATACCCCCTTGCCGCCTTCGGCATCCCGTACACCACAGGCCGCATTTCGTCCGTTGAGCGGCCATTTCGCAGATAAACTAGATCCATTCTCATGGCAGGCGTCAATTATCCCGTGTAGCGGCGAGCGTCCTGCTTGCTTGATTCATTTCAGCGGCGGCATACGTTGATATTGTCAACTGAACTCTGCAACTCAAGGAATCAATCACTAAAAATCAACGATGCTCAGTCGTCCGAGGGTGGATTTTCGCGTCATTACGGCGAATAGTTGTCAGCTTTGCGCTCAACTCAAGCAATAGTACGGCTGTCTGAAGCCTTTTCCTAACAATTTCGATTCATTTACCACTTCCGGGCAGCTGTAACTAACTAGACTGTAAACTCTGCTGAAAATCAACACTGATGCAGAAGGGGGTCCTGGGTCGCGAAGCGACCCAGGAACCGCTTGTCATCCTAACGAATACCGAAGATTTCGCCAAATCCATGGCAAAGACATGGGTAACTGCTAGCACACAAATGTTTTAGATGGAGATTGGTGTTTGGGATGATCTAGCAGAGCACCTTTGCAGAGCCGGTTCCAGGATGTCCTCCAGCGTGTTTGTCATCTCAAGTGGATGCTGGCACAGTACGATCGTGCATTCGGATGTGAAGGGTACGAGAAGCAATGCTCCAGATATTCTTTTGTGGACATTGTCTAAAGAGTCGAATACCATGCTATATTATGCGGTTGTCTCGGAGGCGAAAAATGAATATCTACGGCTCAAGCCCTGAGTTCCGGACATTGTGCAACGGATTTTTGCGTTTGATCAAAGTTGCAATGTGCTTCCTGAGTGCGCCGAGTATGAGTAATTTGAAGATTTTTGGAACACCTACCCCCTCACATGATATTACTCGACTCTGAGGTCACTTGTCATCCCGGATGGCAACACAACGGGCTACATTGACGATACGAGCCGGCTCGAGATCTCGGATTCCCTTGAGCTCAAAGTCGAGAAGCTGAAGGTTTCCATGGTCGGGAAGGCACGGCCCTGGTCAGCTCCCACCGGACTCCGTTTTGACCTCCTCAAATTCCACCTTCTGCACCTCGTTCCCCCACGCCGTCATGCCGAACACTACCGCCCCCTCCCACTCCGTTCGAAGACATCACCATCGAGGCATCAACGAGCGCGAAGCTGCTTGGGGTCGTCCTAGACCCCAAGCTCTCCTTTCGCAGTCATGTCGAGCTTGCGCAGAGCCGAGGCACTAAGGCCGCACTTGCCCTGTCCCGCATCTCTTCCCCGACTTTCGGATTGCCTCACTGCTACACCTGCCAATTATTTCAGACAATCGTGGTCCCCGCATGGAGTACGCGATCCCAGTGTGGTACAAGCCCGTCTCGCCGAACACCGATCCACGAAGCTCTGGGACGGTCTTGGTAGCAAAGGCGCTCGCAAGGTTCAAGGGCAAATGTGCAAGCGCGTCATGGGCGCGCTTCGGACCACCGCGACATACACGATGGATTTCCATGCCAACATCCTCCCGGTACACATCCGTTTCTCTACCACACTTCAACCCAATCCATCGCATCATCCGCCGCTGTCGCTACATCCCCCGCTTCCACCGCTCCTCCATCCACGACCTCCTCGCCGCCTTCCCCGTCTTCCGCCAGGATTTCGAGAATCGATCCGGTCAGACTTTGTCTGCGAGGAATTTCTCAAGGTCCGGCACGCGTATTGACACAACTTGTGTGTCGGAGGAGGAACAGCTTACATAAGGGTGCTGGGGTTCCACACCCTCTATCTTAAACGACCTTGATTGATTTGCTTGTGGTCACTGGAGGATTTGAATCAAACCAGCAAAATGAGGCTGTTTTATTTGCTGTGTGATGAAAATGAGATTTCACATCCTTTGAACACTATTAGACATGTCCCCAAACGTTCCCACAACTTTCCCCCAATTTTGATTCATTGAGGTTGAAAAATCCAAACGACAAATTTTTTTTCAAGTCAGATTGAAACATCACGTGCATTCTATTGACCTATTTCCGTACTAAGTTCTCCCAGTCTCTACGTTCGAGTAACCCTTTCTGCCACTTTCTTTCTTCTCATTCAATTTTCATCCAATCAACTCTTTTTGCAAACTACTACTCACTGCATTCAGCCGACCCCTCGGCGAACAAAAATCTAGTCACATCGAGGTTTGCCGAGCTCTGGCTAGGCCCGTCTAGGTGCACGTGGCTGCCTAGACAGGGCAATCCTCGACTAGGTCGACGCACCTTTTTTTAGTCACACCGAGCCTCGCGACGATCATCTAGACTTCCCATGCAGAGGCGCTCTGACGTCCTCGGCATCGATCATCAGACCCTAGCCGAAGGCTGTGTTGAGGTCCCGCTAGCTGGCTAGACGCCTCGTGTTGAGGTGCCTAGACACACCTCGATTTGATGAAATGTCGAGGCCGTGGCCTAGGCGAAGCTTGGCGAGACGTCTCAAAATGACGTCGCCTACCCGTTGGCCGGTGTCACGGAAAGTAACCGGAATTTCTAATCAACCTCTTTCTCCTTTTTTCTGGATGAAACCTCAATCCTCCATGTGTTTAGCTCCGACTACAACACTTGAACAAGAGGTAGGCCCTCTCACACTGAGTAGAGTATAAATTTGTGAAATAATGATATTTCACCCCGGGGGTGATAGTCTCCGTGGGATTACTCAAGGTTTTAGGGCCTAATAAATAGTGGTTGATTTGTTTCAACATGCACGCAAAGTATCGGAGATCAAACATCTTACAGTGGCGCTTTATCAACTTTCCTTTGCAACCTTTTTCGATGGTAACATGCGGGGCAATTTTGCGCTCGTGAAAACACGTCGGAAATCAATTGAACCCGAAATGGACGAAGGAAGTGGAATACCGGAACTTACCGAGGACTCGGGGTGCGTGTCCCAACTTAATCTAAGTGTTGCTTAATAACGAGATCAGACCATTGTCTCGTTCGCCTCGGATCCCGTGACGCTTGTTCATTCGCATATTTTGGCCACCCACCGTCTGGCCTCCTTGTCCATTTCGTATGCCATGTGGCCGCGGTAACCACTGTGCCTCATTTTCAGAACCACGGTGGTGGAGCGCGGTTTCCTCGGCTCCTTTTCGTCGTCGCGACTGCTGCCGATAATCGCAGTTGCACATCGAATCACTTCGAACAAAACGTTGTCAAGCAATTTATTTTCTTCTCGTCTTTTCTCGTCGCTACGCTCTGTTGGAGTCCTCGGGCCCATTGCACTCGCCCTCGCTCGAGCGCGCTCTTTGAGCACCCTCTCTGAGCTTCGCTCCTTTGGGCTGCTTCGGGTCTTCGTTTCGCCCATAGACCCCCGCGGTCCTTGTGTCCTGGGCTTGGCCGAGTCCGCGCTGCCGTATCGGGTTTTCCCAGCCGTTTTCCCATGCGGTCGGAAAATCCCGATCCCAGCGACCTCAGCCAAGCCCCCCACAAACACCCACACATTTCGCATATCCGCCCAACTTGCGCCCGACGAAAATTTGTGTCCATATCTAGATACACAAATATTCCGTTCATCCCTTCTCCGGAAGATCCGGAAAAGCTATCGTGAGAGCTTCACAAAGGAAGTCGTACCAATTCTTGGCACCTTTCCGAAGACCATAGATGGATTTGTGCAATTTCAACAGAAAATGTTTCTGGTCCTTTGTGGCGTAACCGGGCGGTTGCTCAAGATAAATGGACTCGTCCTCTGCCAGGACACCATTGAGAAATGCGCTATCAAAATCCACGGCGCGAATAGGCCAGTTGTTGCATGCCGCAATAGCTAGAAGCAACCGAAAGGACGCCAACTTTGCAACTGGTGGGGAGGGGAACCAGGATCATTTGGCCCGGCGTATTTTTTGTGTGGTAGAGATAGGCAGGTCTTTAGTTCTATCTGACTGAGTTGGATAGAGAGCCCCAATCGGTTTTCCGGGTATTTCCGAGCCCTGGAAATGAGGATCATCATGGAAGCCAATTTGTTGTTGTGGGTTCTTTCCATCATCAGATTCGCCTCCTCATTCATTCACAACTTCATCGACAACTCCTCGCGCGTCCAAGATAATCTATGATTTCATGTGGAGCTTTTAGATATCGTGGCTCCTTGGATCACAACTTTGATCATTCGTCACTCACAGGTGCAATTCTGCACGGTAATTTGTAAATTTAAATGAGTATATACTAGAACATGTAGGAAGTTATAATATCGAGATATAGTATGCAGCTGCATATTAGAATGTGGCTAGAAAAAATTAATCGGCGCAAGCATCAAAATGTCACAATTCCCGTTCCTTGGATCACGTCGTCACACATTGACTTCGTCATTCGGCTCTTCCTCCAGCTCATCGTCTTCGTCGTCCACGACCGGGATTTGCGGCTTTTTGCCAATCTTTGGCTTGGGCGGCAAGTCCTTCTTCGCACCGGCTGCCAGCAGGTTGGAACACTCCGCGGACCAATCCTCGACCTCGGCTGCATGCCTCTCCTTCATTGCTGCCCACTCCCTTTCAATCTCCTCTCGCAAGTCTTTCTTCTTCTGCCTGGCGATCTTTTTGGCCTCTTTCCCATCTTCCCTCGCCCTTCTTGCATCCTCGATAGCTTGGAGTTCCTCCCGAAACTCGTCAGAAGAGAGACACTGAGCCTTCCCTTTGAAGAGCCGTGCACGGTCAGTTGCCGCCTTCTCTTCCTGCAGATGGAGGGCCTCGTTCATCTTCCTCAGCCCAAGGTTCTGGAAGACCATTGTTGCATTCCTTTCCTCGATGATTCGATCGCGGACCGTGACATTCTGCTGCGCTAGCCCAAGTTCTGTTTGCAGCTCCGCAATCTCCATCTCGAGCTGACCTCTTGTTTTGTAGGCCTTGCTGCCTGAGCCCGGGGTGGAGAGCAACCAGTTCGGCGTCGCAATCGCCTGCGGGACGGCCTGGATAACAGGAGGAAGGATAGGGCTGTCGTACGACTTGATTTTGAGGTTGCTGAGGAGGAGAGAGCCGGCGGAGGTTGTACCAAGGTGCGCATACAGAGTCCTCATCCTCTTCGAAGGTGACCACAATACACTTCCCGTCCGCACCGGCGGTGGGTCGCGAACGACCGCGGTCCTTTCTCGGACCCAGAATTTTGTCCCTTGCTTCATCGAGCTTGGCTTTCATCAATGGAGTCCAGAGCGTGCTACATAGTTTATAATATGAGTCTGCGGCCTACAATTAATAGCGTTGGACAGACCCATCACCGACCCAGACCTGCACGACGTCGCCTGCAGGATCATCGTCACCGTGAAGGTTTCGAGAAAACACTGTGTCACCTTCGTCCAGTTCATGGTAACCTTGAACGGAAGTGAAATGTATTAAATTTGGGTACAAGCTCCTTGAGAATACCTAGTACGCACCAAGACCCCCAATATACTCATAAGTCCCCTTCGGGGTTTCCAGATCTTTCTCTTGCAGCCATGTCTTGATTAATCCCGCCAGCGAAGTGTCTTGGTAGTAGACAAAAGTCCGTCCCCTGCCGGATTCCCTCCCGCTGAGGGTGGTTGTTGACCAGGTACAGATCCTCAAGCTTGATTTGCCGGTTGCCGACTTTGAATTGACGACCGGGAAATAGCTATCCGCATTGTTGGAGAGGTGGGAACGGCTTTGCTGGAGCGCTGAAGACGGGCATCGAACCAAGGGGATATGTTTAACAGCTGCAGTCAACCAGACGAGCAGCTGCAAACGAGGGGGGTGAAAGATTGGCATGGGACTAAATCACACTAAACTCACCCTTATCCGGCCGTTGGATGTCGAATTTACGTGTAGATGGAGGCAGACGGCTAGAATTGCAGTAGTAATGTTTGAAGAGTCAGTTGGTCATTTTATTTGAGGTGAAAGGGAAGAATTCTGACCATAATACACCCATTTTCGGCAGGGGTAAATTTCGTGATGCATTGGTATTGGCAAAGCTAGGGTGCATGTAAACGGGAGGCGGCGGTCCAAATAGCAGTACTGTGTTATTCATAATATCATACGACTGCAATTGATGTTGAAATTAAGCAGATGGAACGAAAAGTCACACTTATTTGCAGCTTGTTCTGTCCCGGACAGAGGCGGGCATTCACACACGCGCACACCCAAGCAGGCAGCCCAATCACGCATTGACCTGTGGGTAACATTTCAGGCATCAAGTTGAGTATCTTTTCGAAGGGAATAAGTAGCGTACTGGGCACGATACAAGAACCTTGTGTGAGGCCAAAATTTGATATCACCTGCCATCGGTAGGGCCAGCGGGTGCTTACACGGAAGCGGGTGGCCAAAATCACGATCTTAACATTCTGTAAAAGATCTTTAGACTCCTGTGAGTGATTTACTTTCAAGAGCATGGGAGAAAACTGGTGATTATGCATGCATTTTGTGTGCAACACATTTGGGTATGTACCGGTGTCGAGCAGGGAAACACGTCCGCATTCAGACACAAGAGGCTGAAATAGCAGCACCACAGGCTTGGGAGAGCTTGAAGGAACTGTCAAGCATTTTAATTGAGCAGAATCAGACAAGATCTGACCATTGTATACATACATTCTTGAGTAGAACTGAATTTAGAAGTATTGCTGTCAAAGTCGATGAGCGGGGGGCACGATGGTGTAGTGGTCTATCGTGCGGTGTTTCAACACACCACCTGACTTGCGGGATCTTGGTTGTATCTCTACCATATGCCCTTGGCACAAAGGAGAATAAACAAGGATTAAAAAAAAAAAAAAAAAAAAAAAAAAAGTCGATGAGCTGCTATTTACAGGTTTCGGTAGGTCGCGGCCAATATACCCAGAACCTTTGGAGAACATCTTGAGGATCGTGCAGGTGCTTTATCCCACAGATTCGGGTTAAATTTGAGCTTGCTTTATCCGTTCCGTATGTCAGAAGTCCCAGAAAAATTCGATGTATTGCTGGGTTACAAATCGCCAGGGGCGGCGTCGGTGGGTTCGCACACAATATTACAGGTAGTCAGTGGTCTTCCAAGCAAGCAGAGACGGCAGAGGAACAGATGGAGCTATAGAGATGGACTGAGCAGACAGCTGAGACTGAGGCTTTGTTTTTGCCGTTATTGTAGAAAGTGTTCCTGGCTCCATGAGGGAAAGAATGAGGGAAAGAGATTCACCAGAGGAGGCTGGGTGGATTTGACGCGGGTTCGGCGCGCGTGTTGCAATCGCGTCGATCATCATGCGCATTTCACTGCAATACAGAAGCGGTGAGCATTGATATTGACATTCTGACAGTTTTTCAAGACGAACGGGTTAGGCCCACCCAACAAAGCTATGCAGCGATGAGCAGTTTCGGACGCTAGTCTATCGGGGTATTTGCCTCCCCAAATCGGAAGATGGAGCAGAAGAATTGCTTTATCATCCTCGGCAACGTCTTGAATGCCTTGCAAAAGAAGGACGGAAGATAGGAATTGCCCCACTTCTGCAACATCGTCGGCGCTCATCGTGCTGATCTCATCCACAGCACCGGCAACGCGTTTCACTTGGAAAGCAGCGAGGCCGTCTCCGGGAGGACTGCGAAGGAAGCGAACGAAGTATGGCCTAACGATGACGTGAATAATTAATACAGGGTCCATGAAGGACGTACGTGGTCGAAATGACATTCATGAGTGTGGTCACGCAGTTTAGAAGCCCAGGCGTTTGCTTGAATAAATTTACCAATCCCGGCAGGTATCTGGCCGCTACCTCGCTGAACCCGCGGTTATATGTCAGTTGCTAAATCCCAATTCGGAGTAAGACACCGCACGAGTAGAGCTGCATCTGAAAAGACCCTGGTTTCCTCTGAACTATCCCCAGCTACAGTAGAGACCGTGAGTTCTTGGAGTTGTAATGCCATGATGACGACGACGACGAACCTGAGATCTCAGAGCGATGACCCGCACCTCTTCTTGGCGTTCACCTCTTCCATCGTCCAGAACGCCCGCCCATGCGCAAGAGATTCGGCGGTGACATTCAATAGGGGATTCGACATACCGGACGAGTGGCCTCAGCTGAAGGCAAGGGGTACCCGCTGGAGAGATCCTCTACACGGGGTACAAAAAGTGAAATAAGACGGCGGCAGGCCCTCCCTCCCTACGTAATGCTTACGTATCCGTCCCCATACGGGAATTTCCCATGATCTCATCGACGGCTTGTCGGGCAAAATTCATTCGGTGTAACAGCTCCTGTATCTACCCGGGTGCTAGTATACCTGCTGGAATCGAAGTTGGAAAGGGTCGTGTTCAATTTCTTCTGGTGATCAACGCTTTCGACATGGAACATCCAGTTTGCTTCTCCACCCTTCCCGAAGTTGATCAACTTCCTGCAGAGATCGCAGTGTCGACGAGTTTTTGTTCTGTTCAGAGTGGTGAGATTGATTACCAGTAGACGAAGCCATTGAATTGCTACCTCGGCAGCGGCGGACATCACTTCGGACTGACGGTGTAAAGGTACTGTACTATTTCGCTCAATTCGTGGTCACGCATCACAGGCCCCCAAATCAACGAATATTTTCGGGGTATCACAGGTCACCGAGACCGACCACGAACTTGCAAAAGAAGTCACAAAAAACCCCAGAAAAAGGCGAAAAATCCAATTTTTTCTCCCCCGCGATGCCTTGGTGTTGGATTTGCCGCGGCGCTCACACGATTGACATTTTTGACGTGATCGGGAGCAACAGTTGCCAGCCACAACGGATAACGCTCATCTTCATCACGGTGCCGGGGCGAGTGTACAAGGACAATTGATTTGACTTCCTTGTCGGTGAGGATGGTGCGACCGAGAGCCTTAACCACAGCCGACGGTGGCACCGGGATTGCCCCTGGATCGAAGTCGGTCACTGTCGGTGCATATTTGGCGAGATAGTCCATAGCATTGAGGAAAGCTGTGGCTTTGTGCAGCGGTAGAAGGTTGAACTTGATGAGTTTCAACATAGGCATGTCGGCAGGGGGGAGAGAAAGCTTTGCTGTCCCTTCCGTGACCTTGAGGAAGTCTGGAAGCCCACTCATGGCGAGGACGACGGGCGCAAAAAAGAGTTACGGCACCCAATTGATGTCGCATCATTTTTTGATCTGACTTGTCTTTGCGGCACCAGAAATACATCAAGACAGCTCAACTGGACCTATTTTGCGTGAGGAATGTAGTCTGTGTGTGTCTGGGTAATGAATCTGATTATTTCCCATGAAAACACGAATTTTTTCTTGTGTCACGCTCCTGAAGGCCGATCCACGAATATTGAAGTTCGGTTTTTGGTGTCACGGGTCACAGGCGGCACGAAATATTACAGTAGAAGAAGCTTGGCGTTCGTGACGTGGCTGTGTTGTTTGGCAACAGCTTGAGTCAAGTTGCTTGACTGTCAATCTCGCCGTGATACCCGGAAACGACGCGAAAACTCCCTCCAAAGTAACCGTAAAAAATCCATTTTTTTTTTCTGACCATCGGAAACGTGTTTCGAGGGGTTTAGAAACTTTTTCCAAAAACTGAAATAAGAGTTGCTCGACCCTCCCTACCCTATTAGTCGGTGTCTCGGCATTCTCCGGCGGGTGCTGAAGGGTGTGATGTTACATGTGACATCACAGCTAGTCACTATTTCAATTCGTATAGCACGTGACTTTTTAATTTTTTCAGTGAGGGAAGCCAGGGAAAGCGGGAGATAGGGCTTCAACCCATCGCCGCTTTTGACGGGTCGACGGACCGGACGGGCGGGTAAAGACCCGCCCGTCTGGGCCCTCGAGCCAGCGCCAGGACGGGACGGGTACGGGACGGGTTGACCCGTCGACGGGGTACCCGTTCCCGCCCGTTTAACGGGTTTGACGGGTCACCCTTCCTAGATGGAAATATGCATCAAATTTCGTCCAATTTCCGGGAATTGAGGTGAAGCTTACCCATACATGGAAACTCCTTTGCTGAAACATCAATTCTTGCCCGCCACCTGGATGGCATTGCCGGGACTTGCCGATATTTGATCTGCGATCAAATTCCGATTAACCGAGCGATTAACCGTTCACAAACACTTGTCTGGTCTTATATCAGGGCACTTGAGATATTTATGATACTTTAGAGGTCCTAGTAAGTTCCCAGTTTGGTCTCAGACTGTCGATAATTCATTAAACTTACTTGCACACAACTTGCACAAATAGTCCTCCAGCATCCGTCAAAACGGCCGTTACGGACGGGACGGGTGAGACCCGCCCGTCTCGGGGCCCTCAGCTACCCTCTGACGGGACGGGTATACACCCCCATTTCAAGCATTTGTTACACAAACCTTGAGTGCAAAACATTTTTGTAACAGTCAAGAACATTTGAGAATGGTCACAGCAACATCTCACAAACATTTGCAGAAAACATCTCGCTGAAAAGGTCCTACCAATGTTAGTTCAACATTGTCCAAACATCGAGAGTCAAAAAATGCTTCAGGAATTGCCTTTTTTTTTGTTTGAAAAACGTTGAGCGGTGAACATTTTTTAAATGTTTGAACCGAACGGCGGTGTACCCGTCCCGTCGAGAAAAACGGCCGTTTTTTTGACGGCCGTCCCGTTTAACGGACGGGTTGAAGCCCTAGCGGGAGAGCGGTGACGGTGCGGAAGGAAGGCCGTGGGAACAGAATTGAAGGCCGTGGGAACAGAATTGAAACTCCGATGATTTGTAATAACGCGGCCACCTATACACGGTGGCGCGGTTAACAACAGACTAACGACAGCCCGCGCCTCGACCTCTCATACGGATTCACGCGCCTCGACTTCTCATACGACAGCGCGCGCCTCGACTTCGCGTACTCCACGCGCCTCAGCTTCCCGTCCGACACCGGCCTCGACTGCTGGCGCCGCAATACCACCCGCCCCGACTCAGCCGGCGGACGCAAAAGTAGGCCCCGCCTCTGCCCAAACGACAGGTGGCCTCGCTGCTCAAACGAAAGGAGCCCCCACTAAAACGAAAGCACCCCCCGCTCCTCAAACGAAACCCGCACCCGCCCCTAGCAAATTGTTACGGGCACGTGATATGCCGCGCCATACAGCCTCCTAAGTGGATCAGCAACTAGTTTAATTATGTATTGGCTGCCTTGTTTTTCACCGCTTAGTTGAAATTGATGCGCCGCATCCCGCGCCCGCCATTAAAGCCACGCGGGTCAGAATATTTCGTTGGGAAGCGCGTACATAGCTCCTTCAATATTGCACCAATCTCAAGGGTCCCGGTGCCAAACCTGCTCAGAATTTCTCCTGCAAGCCAGCAATTGAGCTTTGAAATACCGGGACTCTTGATCCCGACCCCCATGTCTGTAAACCAAAAAACTCGAAATTTCAAACAAGTTCCTGACGGGCCAGGAGAAAATACCGCGCCTGCCGCGGCATTGCCGCGGCACTGCCGCGCCTATCCCAAATTATGACTAGACATCAAAATTAGGGTTCCTTCAGGCCGAATCGGGTTCCTGGAGCGTAGAAATAATCACTAATGACTTGAATAGAGTGCTTCTGGTCGATATTATGATATTTGTCAAGTGTGTTTTGCATTGAGTCCCCTTCAAAATGCCCCAGACTGCAACTACTGCAATTTCTGTGAGTATTCCTGCATTTAATGGAGGTTTTAGAGATCTTTCACACTGTTTTTAACTTGACCTTTAGATCGGCAAATCCCCTCACTTGCGCGGCAGCGCCGCGTCAATGGCGCAGCAGTGCCGCGGCAGTGCGCGTCGATGCCCCAGCATCTCCCTGCTACATTGTGTCAGTCTAAACCAGTCCTTGAACAAACCTGCAGGTTATAGGTGGCCGCAGCAATTTAATTCATGAGGAAAACCGAACACACCCAGCATCATACATCTTCATTGAGCTCAGATTTAATCTTGGCAGCATATTTCAATGTCAATGCATCCTTTTGACTGCAAATTTCACCTCCCTGACTTGGATTTATGCGACATGGTTGAGTAGTCAGCGTGGCCAACATGAGGCCTCAATCAATGTATTTAGAGAGCAATCAATATATTTAGGAGGCGATCAATGTTTTTTGACAAGCGCGAGCATACATAACATCTTCTCGGAAGTGATATTCACCCCTTGTGTAAGCGTAAAGCCGAAAAATCGGTCATTCCGAGTACGGTAGGCGGGATGGCCGAGGTTGAATTTTGATGTTTTGACACTTTGACATTTTGACAACGGCATTTTGTTCCGGTGATTTTTGATCAACCCCTGTCTGCACTTCTTCCAAGCGCATAGCATATCGTCCATGTGGACATCCTCACTCAATCCGTGATCACATCCTAAGCACTACATAGAAGATTTATTGGCAGATGTAACAGTACTGTTGTTCAAGGGAAGGGTAATGCTTCCCCCAAGCAGACTTTCCCATTAATCAACACCATATTTACTCAGTTTCCTCTTCATCTGTACTGTCCAATGAGTGCGCAAACCCATCACAACTGAGACGGAGATATCGGCAACGGTTCCCACACTCATGTTTTTGAAGGAAGGTCTCGATGCCGGATTTTCCATGATCACCAACACCACTCGAGCTGGAGAAAATCCAGGAGGTCAAGTTATGGTTGAAGCAAGCAGGAAAATAACATACCCATCCAGTGTGTGTGCCATCATATCAAACAACACCTCAATGCCTTCACCGTCAGCTTTGATAGCTGTTGCGCCTGATAAATTTGAGTCATCAAGAGAACAGACAAACATGATCAACACATACTTTGAATGTCAGCCAGGACAGTTGATTCCTGGCTGAGTAGATATGTATAATGAGCAAATGCATTCAATGTGCTCCCCAGTTTATTGTTGTGCCACGGTGGATATTCATTAGTTCCACTCCAGTGTCTGACCTTGCTGTTTCGCCTTGGTTCAAACAGCCATACCACAATGCCCTCTTGGATGCTTGACTGGTCTTCTTCTTGCACGGCTTCGTACTGCTCCAAGGAGAACCCTGAAGCTATTGAAGGTCCTGCACCAGCTTCGATGACCTCAACACCAAGTTTGAAGTCAGTAACCTCAATGTCTGAATTTCAAAATGCATCTAATCAAATTGATAATGACAATAAACACCTTGTCGCACCTTTTTCAATGTCCACATCTTGCTGCCTTGCTGCGGTAATGAATTGTTCTAGGAAATACTGAGTTGTCCTTAACCAACAGGCCTCCTTGATGAGCTGAAGACGGTTTTCTTGGATCTCAACAGTACCCTCCCCCATGCCAGTGTCGTAGAATCGTTTTGCAACCCATGGGAACCCATCATAAATCACCTGGGGGGATTGAGCAAATAATTCTAACCTGTAGTTCAAAGCAGTGTACCTTGTGAACCTTCTTGGTCTTGCCTTGATCAAACGGTGTATCGCAAAGCAAGTATGATGAAGGTGGGTTATCAAGATCTTGAAGGTTGGGCCAGTCAATTGTGACCACTCCATCCTTAGCCACAGATACTGCAGCAAACGCAAAGGGTATTTTGGTAAATCCTGGCATGGCCCCAAATTCTGAGCGCAAGGCAATTGGGGCAGAAATCTGGCCTAATGGAAAGTCAGAAAAGCTTTACTGGAACCAAAATAAATACTGACTTCGACTGCGTTTTGACAGACTGAGTTCAGCTGGAACAGGGCCTTGAGCAGACTGACTGATCTTGCGCTTTTTGTTCTCCTTTTCAGTATGGAAAGAAAAAAAGACACAAAAACCCTTAATCACGAAAGAAAGGTGCATACCAGGGAAATTGAACTGCAGGCCTCCCAAGTCCGAGCTATAGGCTCCTTCTGGGGGCTTTGATACGAAGGTGGCCAACAGCAGAAGATGTAGCAATCCCTTGTCACTGGACTCCAGGTTCACAAGTAAACCTATTTTGAGGCCCTCCCTCTCCTTCCATGCGCTTGGAAGAAGTGCAGACAGGGGTTGATCAAAAATCACCGGAACAAAATGCCGTTGTCAAAATGTCAAAATGTCAAAATGTCAAAATGTCAAAACATCAAAATTCAACCTCGACCATCCCGCCTACCGTATTCCGAGGGCTTTATCCTGCTTTATCTCGCCAAAAATAGCCTTAGATTGCCGAGGGTTTTGCCGCGCGGCAACTTCGGTTTTAATCGGCCTTGAACCGATGGCGATGAGCCATCAGCACGTGATCTGACTCGCCAAACGTAACGGTAACGTACGAGGACAAAAAAGAAAAGGCTGCAGTGGTCACGAGCCTAATCACTGATCATTGTGACATTCACAACTGGTGTCCCCGAAACCTTTACAATGAATGCTAATCCACAATGTCTCGAAGATGCCACGACCATCGTGTCCGAGTTCATATACAGTGAGTACACAGGCGCTCATCTGAACATTTATACACATTCCACAGGCCTAGACAATCTCCCCAATGAAGTCGCGCATCTACTTCAAGAAATCAAAGAGAAGGAAATCAAAGTCCAAGGTACTCGTCCTCTCAGTGTTGTGCGCGCTAGCCTCAATCAAATAACGCTAGATCTACAAGCGGAAATCGACAGGGACTCATCGCGGTACATCCGCCACTCATTCAATGTGTCCAATTCCGCGTCCTCTTCCACCAGCGTCTCGCCCTCTCCCGCCGCCTCGCGCGCCCCGTCCCCGAAATCCACGCTCATTCCCGGCGAAATATCCATCGCCTACGCCAAAATCGACAAGCTCTCCACCGAAAAATGCGCCCTCGCCCAGCGCATTATCGACCTCGTCTCCCGCACCCGCACCCGCCTTGACTCGGACCTCGCAAAGGTGCGTGCTCTCCAAGGCGAGCCCCTAGAGCCCGCCTTTGCCGCCGCGACCCCGACCGCGAGCGGCAGCAGCGCACGCCTCCTGCGCACGCCCTCGGCGGTGGGCTCCCCGATGCTGGAGGGCGAGGTCTACGTCGGCGCGTCGCGAAACCCCGCCTCGCAGATTCGCGAGAGCCTGCGCACGGCCCTCGGTGCAAGCACCACCATGCCCGATATCCAGACGCAGCCCCCCTCCGCCACGCCTGTAGCCGCCTTCGCCTCCGTGTCCGCTGGTCCGTCTCAGAAGAGTACATGCCGCACGCCGTCTGAAAAATCGATGCTGACTGAGGCGTGGGAACAGAGCGCGGCATAACCGCGCCGGTGGTGGCCTTGATGCCGCCGCGCCGCTTCGCATCGCCCCTCACCACGTCCGTGGCCGCGAACTCGCATGGCAGCAGCTCGCACAAGCGCTCCCAGCTGTCACGGCAGATCCACCCGCGCGAGGAGATGGACGTGGATGCGGAGGGCGAGGATATGGCCGAGGACAAGGACGAGAATCTGTACTGTTTTTGCCAGAGGCAGAGCTATGGCGACGTGCGTTTTGCTCTCTCTTTTTCCCTTGTGCCAACACGGACCCTTCGCAATAGATGATCGCATGCGACAACGACGACTGTCCGTACGAATGGGTGCGTCCGTCTGTCCTTTCCGTGCCTTCCTGCGATGGGACGGTTTCTTACTTGTTTTGATGTCAGTTCCATCTGTCGTGCGTGCAACTCACGCAGCCGACGCCGGAGAAGTGGTACTGCAGGGAATGCATCGAGAATTCGAAGAAAGCCCGTGCGACGGGGCAGAGGAAGGGGACAAAGCGGGTTGTGTTTGTCTAACAGCCAATGGCAGACTTGGCTGAGTGGCGCTAGCCCACTGGCTTTTGCTCCCGGTCCAGGATAATGGAAGGAATAAGGTCTATATTATCTACCAGCTCTACAGTAGAGCGATCTCTACGAAACTGCCCATCTGAGATCAATTCTCAACCGTTTCCTTAAGAATAAGATCAAGTTGTGACACGCACCGGGTTATTCCGTGTTGATATAAGCGGAGGCAGTGCCATTGGACCCTATGGCCCTGATATTTTTGGTTACCCACGCTACATTTGCTCTGTCAAGCTCCTGAAAATATGTGTTGGCAAACCTTGACGACCGGATTGCAAAACGGCGCTTAAATAGCCCAGAAAGCCTTCAAATTGTTCATATCCACATTTTATTCAAGCCTTATGGCCGCCCGGGGAATTCAACTTCAAACTCTTGTTTTTGTAATTGCATTTCTATGGGTTATACGACGAGAGATGGTCTTGAGCAGTGCTAGACCCGAAATGTGCTTTCCGAGTTTGCGTCGCGTCTTGGCCAACATGAAAAATATTGCAAGCACGGTAGACACCTTCATGTGCGCAAAGGAACGAAGAGCTGGCAGCGTTGGGAGCGTTCCAAACGCGCACAGCGTCCCGCTACTCAGTGCACATGGCAATAGTTGTTTGCTGAAACGTGCAATTCACGTTGGCGAGTGTCTCCTGCGTTCCTACGTCTGGGTTCGCTGCCACGGGTGTCGTTTCGTCATCGGAGGGCTCTGAGACCTCGGGCGGTGTGCTAGGAACCGATATGTTGCGGCTGACCGCGCGGCCCCTCTGCACTCGTGTCTTGCCGCGCTGAGCCATCGTTTCGCGCGCACAGTCGGATTCGGGAAGCTCGAGGAGTTAGGTTGCAACCAATCGATTTACAGCAGTTGGCAGTCTCCCTCAGACTTCGAGTTACTTCCGGTGTTCGCCCATTTTATAAGTCGGTAGATCGACATGTTTTTGGATGGCCAGGGCGGGTGGGGGTTGCTCCTGCGACTCCGGAACCTCATCCGGAGCAATATCTGCAAAAGTAATCGGAACGTTTGCCAGATCTTCGGGCGTAACCAGGTGGTCGGGGTCATACAGTGGCGACGAAAAGTTCTGCACGCGGCCGTTCTCAGCCGTGATGGCATCAAATGGCCCGAAATAAAATGCTACCATGAAATATGAGTGATTTGGACTGTGTAGGTACAAATTGCACCATATCTACTCTGTACCGTTGGCTCACAATAAAATAAATACTGATTTTCGGAAAAATCGAGTCTGTGGATTTCAGTGATATCGTAAAATGGTGTATACCATTTAAAAGTACTTGTAAATGCGATCCTATCCATATATTTGTTGATCTAAATTGAGGGGGTTTTGAGCTCAGTATCTTCCATTGAAATTGGCCATTTTGAGTGTTTTTGGCCTACAGTGTGCCACAAAAAAAAATGCGCACCCCCATTCTGTCATAACTTGGTTGTAATTCGAGAACCACTTAGGATTTTGAGCCAAACTAAGATGTCACATTGTCGAGAGAGCCGGCATCAACATTTTGCACATGTTGATAGCATCATGGTATCTTGATGTGCCATCAAAATATGCCGAATACGAAACCTGTATTATACATATTTTTTGGCGGGTTCAAGCTCGATAAATAATTTTTTTGGATGAAATCTAAATCACTCGAATTGTAGCCCGGGATGTACTAAGCAACTCACCAAGTTGAATCATGAAGAAATATACAGGCAATAGACAGTTTGCGGTGCAGCCATTGGAGCCATCCAATGGCTGAATGACGTTGCGTTGTCTGGTGGCTCCGCCTGCCAAAAATGACGTCAGATGGCTGTGGCAGCCACCCGTGGCTAATTTTGGCGGGTGGAGCCATCGAGCATCGCAACGTCATTTTGCCATGGTATGGCTCCAATGGCTGCAACGCAAAGTGGCTAATAACTCGCTACAGAGACCAGAAAGTGACCAAAAAACAGCCAAAAATGCCCAAAACAGCGAGAAAATAGCAAAAATGGCCACTTTGCGGTCTCTGTAGCGAGTTATTGCCTGTATATTTCTTCATGATTCATGGTGAGTTGCTTAGTACATCCCGGGCTACAATTCGAGTGATTTAGATTTCATCCAAAAAAATTATTTATCAAGCTTGAACCCGCCAAAAAATATGTATAATAGCCACTTTGCGTGGCAGCCATTGGAGCCATACCATGGCAAAATGACGTTGCGATGCTCGATGGCTCCACCCGCCAAAATTAGCCACGGGTGGCTGCCACAGCCATCTGACGTCATTTTTGGCAGGCGGAGCCACCAGACAACGCAACGTCATTCAGCCATTGGATGGCTCCAATGGCTGCACTGCAAACTGTCTAATAATCACTCCAAATAAAATGTAGGCATGACCTATCATCGATTTAATGAGCATTGCTGTAATTTTCCCCAGGCCACACCTATGTTGTTGTGTTGTAATAAAATAAATCAGCGTGTTCCAAAAAATCAAGTTTTACAAATCATCTAGCCTCGCTAATGGTAAGCAGAGTGGGTTGCAAAATGAACATCTACGATGGATTAACTCCAATCGGAGAAGAACGTGGATGGGAGAGAGGCCTTGAGTTCGCTGTCGAGGGTAAAACCTCTGCCACAGCACAAACCCCAAGGCTTCGGAGCGGAGAATGCGTGTAACAGGCCAGTCATTGAAGCAAGTTAGACACCCCTAACAAAACAAGGCCTGGCCTACCACAGCATTCATCGCTAAGTTAGTAATAAAAGAAAATGAGAAAAATATGAAGGGATGGTGGGTGGGTCAAAAAATTCCAGAGGCGCACGTAGTCTGGCGCGCGCACTGCGATTCTGAAGTCGGCGAGCTCGTCGGGACTGAAATGATCGCACAGCCACTCGCCAAGATCCTCGGACTCGGCGAGTACCGGCAACTTCTGCTCCCTTGTTTAGCGAGGCCTAACTAGAGCTTGTTGCACAGTTCGTGCCTCACAGCGCTTTAGCTCAAGTCGCCACCTCGCTAATGGTAAGCAGAGTGGGTTGCAAAATGAACATCTACGATGCATTAACTCCAATCGGAGAAGAACGTGGATGGGAGAGAGGCCTTGAGTTCGCTGTCGAGGGTAAAACCTCTGCCACAGCACAAACCCCAAGGCTTCGGAGCGGAGAATGCGTGTAACAGGCCAGTCATTGAAGCAAGTTAGACACCCCCACAAAACAAGCTTCGGGTGAAGCATCCAAGCTTTGCTCGAAGCGGACCAGTTTAACTTGCTCAATGCACGCTTGTTCAAGTTGAACTCCCCATCCACTTACATGATTTTACATGTTCCCGTATCTGGGTTGAAATTGTCGGACAGCCACTGGTTCAATGCTGGGATGCGCCTGTCGCCCCCTGCACTCTTTGGAAATGGCACTGTAACCGAGCGGGTTTCATGGTTATTTGCCCGACGACCTTGATATTAGCCAAATGAATGTCATATTCCGCCAAACTGGCAAATGTCTTGGCCACTTCATTGGTCCCTTCGACGTCCAACACAGTTCAAAGTAAGTCCTCGGATCTTGCTGCAAAGATATTCAGAAGTCTGCTTTGAACTACTCGAGGTTTCAACCTCAGGATTATTCGCCCCCAGAGCAATGCATACTGTGGCGTCGGTATAGGCCTGTTGTTCTAGGCCGAATATGCAAACGGCTATCAGGTGGCCCGTGACCTTTAAAGAGCCTACTCGGGCACAGCCCCCTTCAATAAATTGCTGCACAGTTCCAGGATGAAACGACTCCGACTTGTTCCTACCTTCTTGAGAAACGGGGGTTCCAGTAAATCAAATCCATTGTCACTCAACAGGTCTGCCCATTCTGAAAGAAAGTCATAACATAGGCAAGTCAAATGCTCGGTCGTCATTGAACTTTTACCATGCGAGGTATGAACTTCTAGCATCAAGTATCTGGACAATCATTGACTCCGTCCGAAATGAACTCCTCCCATGAGCGGCCAAGTGAACATAACAAACTGCCATTATGCAGGGTTCCATCAGTCAATAATGAAAGACATAGAATTATTCATTTCTCGGTTTTCTAGGTGTTCCACCTGTTTCCGTAGAAAGATAGCTTCGCCAGTCTGGTGAAAACCTTTTAACCTGAAATCTAACCCGTGGCAAAACACGTAAATCTTTCCCGGCCCACTGTGGCAAAGTCATAATTCCCGGTCTTAACTGCTGGTTCCGGCTCAACAGCAAATTAGGCACTTGGTGGGACCCAGCCTTCGCTGGGCTTGAAATAGAAACAGCGGGCTTATTCAAGCCTGACCACCAGGCGTATAACTGTCATCCCTTGTGCCATTCCCGCTTAAACCGTTCCGGAACTCAAAGGTCCATGTTTTTGCACTCTTGTCCCTTCATCAGGTTCGTAATCTTCTTCAGTAAACGAAGAAACTGAGTCGATAGAGGTTAGGAATCAACTTTGTCGCCATGTCCATTGGTCTCCCTGGAGGCAAACAGCCTATTCAACTTGTGTATTCCACCTGCGAACAGAACCAGTGTCCCTGCCAGCTGCAATCGTGCTGCTTTCATTGGCTTTGAGCTACCCCTAGGTCCGGTTGAACAACCAGGTGCGAGCGTGTTCAAGCGGATTCCGAGCATTTGCGAGTACAATGAAATACCCAGCTTAACTGCTAGGGTGATCCCTACCTGCGAGCTTCCAAAGAGCTATCAACGCGGACCGCAATTTTCCGTAATTGGATTCCGGGATGCTTGAATGAATAATGCTTTTCACCCCCATTCATGGGTATGTGCAACAAAACAAAACCACGTAATCCTTCAGAATTCAACGGGATCTGTACACAATCATACGCGGCCTCCAGCGCGATCCGGAAGAAAAAACATCCGCTATTCCTGGCCATTCAGACCTCAACAGGGAGGGGTATTCGACCCCTGGTCCGTGTCGACCAATCAGACTCCAGCCTCCGTAGTTCAGGAATTAATTGAATGTTTCCTCTCCATTGGAATCGACTGTGCAGAAATGAGAATACCACACACCTGTTTAAGCTTAAGGCTACTATCCGATTTAATGTGCTGCAATCCGGCTGCGGAACGATGGTGTGAATTTCGCTCTCCAGCATTTCGAGTCTTGCGCCTCGCTTTATTGTCAGTTCCGCAGGTACAACGTGACCAACGCAGCCATTCAGGCAGGGACTCCTTTAGCATCTGTCACAGACCATCCTGCCCATGCTTCACAAGATGAAATAAAAGTAAACCTTGGTACAGAATAGTCCATTGACAGCACTCAAATAAAAAACCGTCTCCCGCGGTCGGAGGTCATTGAGTATTCGACCCAGCTCGTCTCGGAGTCATAAGCAAAGGGCCTAAAGCACAAACGAGATTGCATAGATCAGCATTTAGGCTGTGGTACCACTGGGTCTTCAACCCTGGTGTCTTGGGCTGTGCAACCGTCATTCGACAGCACCTGGTTAGGAATAAACAACTAAAACTGAGCCAGCACCATCAATGTTCGACGGGTGGCGGAGGGAGCTGCCACTGAGTGTGCAACCCAGCAGCCTGCATCGCCAACCACTCTTTCAACAATCTCCGAAACCCCTCTTGTGTACGACGTCAATGGTGCCCTGTTTTAGAGGCGCCGCTATTCAACGACCCCCGAAGGTAATGCGGGCTTTGCATTGGCTTCACCGTCACCTGACGAGCGCCGAGCGCCGAGTAAGGGCCTCCGCAGCCATTCAGACTTAAACGGGTATGCCGCCCTAACGGAGAACACAAATCTCAAGCATCAACGGCTGCACAGCGTCACCGAGTATTCAACCTAGTGCCAGCATTGGTGTCACCGTCCCCCAGCGAGCAACGAACAAGAAGAACACCAGCAGTAATTCAGACATCAACAGGTGCGGCCTTGACGGAAAACAAATACTGTGGCTATTCAAACCTCGACGGATGCATGGCGTCACTGATTATTCGAGCCCACCGTTGGCGTCACCGTCATTTGACGAGCCCCGAAGACGAAAGAAACCCCCCCCCGCAGCCATTCTCGCTTCGACGGGTGCGTGGCTTCCTGAAGGAATAAAACAAATCCCTGGGCTATTCCAGCCGCGACGGATGCGATATGCCAATGAGTATTTGACCCACTGCCCAACATTGGGGTCACCGTCATTCAACGAGCGGCGAAGACAAAAAAAATCCCCGCAGCCATTCTGGCCTCAACGGGTGTGTAGAGTCACCGGGCGTTCAACCCCAGCCTCCATTGTCACCGCGATCAAGTAACGAACCTGAATAAATGACTAAAAAAACACTGGCAGTCATTCAGGCCCCCCGAGAAAACCACTCTGTTGTCACTGGTCTGGTAGCGTTGAAAAACAACCACAGATCCGGTAATCACCGCTCCATTGCGCCTGAATGCAGAGCCCGTTGAAGCCTAGAGGAGATGGCGGCAATGGGTATTCAGCGCGCGCCCTTCGGCATAACCGTCAACCGACAGCGCCCGAATCAAACCCCCCACGACCATACGGTCTTCAATGGGTTCGGTGTTACTGGGTATTCCACCTAGTGCCTCACTGTCGAACGGCGGCGCCCGAAAGAGAAACAAAAACCGGTAGCCATTCAGGCTCAACCAGGTACGGCGTCACTGGCTATTCTACCCAGCGCCCGTGGCCATTCAGGCTCAACTGGGTTTGGCGTCACTGGGTATTTGACCCAGCGCCCGTTGGCATCCCCGGGTATTTGACCCAGCACCCGTTGGCGTCACTGTCAACTGACAGCGCCCGAATGAAAACCCCCGCGACCCTACGGTCTTCAATGGGTATGGCGTCGCTGGGTATTCCACCCAGCACCCGTCGGCGTCACCGTCAAACGACGGCACCCGAAAGAAAAACAGGCCGATAGCCATTCCGGCTCGACCGTTCATGGCGTCACTGGGTATTCGACCCAG
This sequence comes from Mycena olivaceomarginata, assembly GCA_029378375.1. Lineage (NCBI taxonomy): Eukaryota > Fungi > Basidiomycota > Agaricomycetes > Agaricales > Mycenaceae > Mycena > Mycena olivaceomarginata. The sequence continues at coordinate 7,677 of JARKIC010001128.1, read as the reverse complement.
CGCCCGTGGCGTCACTGTCCATCGACTGCACCGAATATAACCCCGCATGGCCATTCAGGCTCCACCGGGGAACAGACACCGTATCATCCCAGAGTATGCACAGTGCCGCTGGAGCTTCAATCCCGCGCTGAGCCGTAGCACTCTGTAAGGACTCACTTTCCTGTATTCCTCTTCATTGCGTATCTCAAAGGCTCATCCTTGAATGCGTCCCATTCCATTGAATCGAGTTCAGGTCTCTGAGCCTTTCCCGCTCAAGACACGTATTGTTTATCCAGAGGAAGACAAAGAGAAGGAAAGAAGCCCAGAGAAGAGCTAAGAGAGAACAGAAGGCAGTCAAAAAATTCCAGAGGCGCACGTAGTCTGGCGCGCGCACTGCGATTCTGAAGTCGGCGAGCTCGTCGGGACTGAAATGATCGCACAGCCACGCGCCAAGATCCTCGGACTCGGCGAGTACCGGCAACTTCTGCTCCCTTGTTTAGCGAGGCCTAACTAGAGCTTGTTGCACAGTTCGTGCCTCACAGCGCTTTAGCTCAAGTCGCCATCTTGTTGTTACCGCGGGGGGCCGATCGGGGTATTTGATTATGACCAATCATCTTCGTGGCCTTCAGATTCATGAATTTTCGACAAACAACGATGTAGATGGGGACTTGTCTCTTCAGAATCTTGTGAATTGGACAGGACCTCTCGCTATGAGACAAGTGGAATGGGCAGTTTGCGATCATTTCCGAAATGCTTGGCAAAAGATTGGTAATAAGCGAATATCCTGATCGGACCCCCGCGGTAACCAACAGACTTTAACAAGCCGAAGAATGAGGTTGTTTTGTTGAAGCGTCCGTCTGCGAGAGACTACAAATCATCGTATATGTAAAAATGGTGAAGATAGCATGAAAGTACTCGTAAAAGCGAGCATATATTCATATGTTGGTTCACCCAAATCGATACGGTTTTGGGCTCACAATGTCGAGCACTGCTGCACAAGTCGGCCATTTTACGCATTTATCATGGGAAATGGGTCAAAAATGCCAAAAATGACAAACTTGAAACACCTCGTGCGGGTCCAAATTCCAATGAAACTAGGCGAACTCATATATGCATATGACCGCCTTTAGGAGTGCTTTCATGCTGTATCCACCATTTTTGTATACACAATGATTCTGAAATTTTCATTTTTCAGAATCTGCTGACAGGAACACAGCGTATGCCGGACGACAGTTGCGTGGGAATATTTGGGTTAATTGCTCCATACGCAGCATGTCCTTCAAGGACGGACAGTGCATGGCGGTCGACAGTTCCGTGGGAATATTCTGGTCAATTCCTTCATACACAGAGTGTCCTTCACGGGCGGACAGTGTATGCTGGATGACAGTTACACAGAAATATTCTGGTTAATTGCTCCATGCGCAGCATGTCCTTCAAGGACGGACAGTGCATGGCGGATGACAGCTACATGGGAATATTCTAGTCAATTCCTCCATATGCATAGTGTCCTTCGAGGGTGGACAGTGTATGCTGGACGACAGTTATGCGGAAAAAATTGTGGTTAATTGCTCCATGTGCAGCATGTCCATCCAGGACGGACAGTGTATGCCGGACGACAGTTGCATGGGAATATTATGGTTAATTGCTCCATACGCAGAGTGTCCTTCGAGCGCGGACGGACGACAGTTACATGGGAATATGTTGGTCAATTGCTCCATTCACAGCATGTCCTTCAAGGACGGACAGCGTATGCCGGACGACAGTTGCGTGGGAATATTTTGGTTAATTGCTCCGTATGCAGCATGTCCTTCAAGGACGGACAGCGTATGCCGGACGACAGTTGCGTGGGAATATTTTGGTTAATCGGTCCATACACAGCATGTCCTTCAAGCACGGACAGCGCACGGACGACAGTTGCGGGGGAATATTCTCGTCAATTCCTCCATGCACAGAGTGCGGCATCCGGTCGGGCAGCGTGTCATGCGAACCTCCTTGGTCTCCCAGTTGATCTCCGGGTTGTGTTTCTGGAGCCAGGAGTAACCGAGGATGACGTGCTGCTTCCTGAGCTGGGTTACAGCGAGCTGGATACACTCGGAGTGCCCGTTGTAGTCGACCACCATATCAACTACACCAGTGATGCCGCCCGCTTGGTTCGGGCTACTGTCCACGTTGAGAACTGGGATGGGCTGCGAAAGATGCCGGACCGGAAGGTTGCGGGAGATGACGTACTCCGAGTCGATGAAGTCTCCGGTCGCTCTGCAGTCGACCAGAGCCTTCACCGACATCCGGGCGGCGGTCTCGACAGACTGCAGATCCAACGGGATATGCAGGGAGTTTCGGCCTTCGACAGAGTCGATGACGTACTGCCGGGGAAGTCGCCGTTCCCACTTCGGGAGATGAACACGCCGAAGCGAGCCTGTCCTCGTTCCTGGCTCGGGGACAGGGGCCTCCGTCACTGCCCTCGTTCCCGGCTCGGGGGCAGTGCGGGTTTCCGTCTCCAGGACGGAAGGAAGAGTCTCGGTCACTCGGACGGAGACAGGGACGGGGGGTGCGCCTCTCACTACTACCTTGGACTCAAATGTATTGGCATTATCTGAATACAAGAGGGCATAGTGATTAGGGGACGCGACCGAGGGCGCACCGCTCACTCGGCCGGAGTAGGAAAACCCGCCGGGTCCGCGTCCTCGTCGCCCGACTCGTCCGGAAGAGAAGCGGTGGTGGCGATACGGGCGAACAGTTCGCCGAGAAGGTCGTCCCCGAGTTGACGAACGACTTCATCGAGAACGTCCGTGTCAGTGAAGTCTAGTGGCTTCGGCGACACTCCCGCAAATGCGCAAGGACCGCCGTGCCCCTCACCGTATCCTCAAACGTCTCTTCGCCGTCCTCGTCCAGGGCCACCACGATTTCTCAGAATCCTCCCAGCTACATCGGGCTGCATTAGCCAGAACTGAAGCACACTCCCTGGAAGAAACGCACATGATGTCTTCCAGCGGCGGCCCGCAGGAGAGAAAAGCCCAGTTTGCGGATGCGCTTGAGGGCGAACAGCGGCGTGAAACTGTACTTCCCCGACGGCACGCACCCATGGCGGAACACGCCCGCGCCCGTCTCGCTCCACCAGCTGCCCCCAAGCTCACTGCCCGCTGAGACGAGCGGCACCACGGGGATCGAGGACTTCGCCAGCAGAGCCAGCGACACCGTGTCCTCCACTGCACGGTTAACACGAAGGATTAGCATGGCGAAAAATTCTTGAGCGTATGGAGCTTAATTACATTTACTGGAGAGGTACATGCTGCACGCGCTGCAGGCAACGATTTCCGTGACGAGGTACTTGTCTTTCGGCACGGGGATCTCCAAAGATTTCTTGAAGAGGGCGTTCGCAGAGACCTAGGAGCTGTGCGGCTGAGCCATGCCACTGCATCCCTCCTGCACGCTGAACACTGACTGATCCCTCCCTCTGTCCTTGACAATCAGCATGCAAGTGCCACTGCATCCCTCCCCATGCTGACCGTTGACTGATCCCTCCCTCTGTCGTTGACAATCAGCGTGTAAGTGGTGCTGCGTCCCTCCCACACACTGAACACTGACCGATCCCTCCCTCTGTCCTCAATGATCAGGACGTAAGTGCCACTGTGTCCCACCCGCACGCTGAACGCTGACCGAACCCTCCTTCTGTCCTCGACGATCAGCATGTAAGTGCAACTGCATCCCTCCCACATGCTGAATGCTGACCAATCCCTCGCTCTGTCCTCGACGATCAGGTTGTAAGTGCTGCTACATCCCTCCCCCACGCTGAATGCTGACCAATCCCTCCCTCCGTCCTCGGTGATCAGCTTGTAAGTGCCATTGTATTCCTCCCCCATGCTGAATGCTGACCAATCCCTTCCTCTATCCTCAATGCTCAGGATGCAAGTGCCACTGCTGTGTCCCTCCCCCATGCTGAATGCTGACTGGTCCCTCCCTCTCCTCGACAATCAGTTTGTAAGTGCTGCCGCATCCCTCCCACATGCTGAGTGCTGACCGATCCCCCTGTCCTCGACGATCAGGCCGTAAGTGCTGCTGCATTCCTCCCCCATGCTGTGCACTGACCGATCCCTCCCTCCATCCTCAATGATCAGGATGTAAGTGCCGCTGCATCCCTCCCGCACGCTGAACACTGACTGATCCCTCCCTCTGTCCTCAATGGTCAGCGCGTAAGTGCTGCTGTGTCTCTCCTGTCTGCTGAATGCTGACCAATCCCTCCCTCTGTCCTCAATGATCAGGACGTAAGTGCTGCCACACCCCCTCTCCCATGCTGAATGCTGACCCTCTGTCCTTGATGATCAGTATGTAAGTGCCACCGCATCCCTCCCCCACGCTGAATGCTGACCGATCCCTCCCTCTGTCCTCGACGATCAGCTTGTAAGTGCCGCTATGTCCCTCCCCCACGCTGAACGCCGACCAATCCCTCTGTCCTTGACGATCAGCTTGTAGGTGCCACTGTGTTCCTCCCCCATGCTGAACGCTGACCGATCCCTTCCTCTATCCTCAATGCTCAGGATGCAAGTGCCACTGCTGTGTCCCTCCCCCATGCTGAATGCTGACCGATCCCTCCCTCTGTCCTCAATGATCAGTTCGCAAGTGCTGCCGCATCCCTCCCCCATGCTGAGTGCTGACTGATCCCTCTGTCGCCGATGATCAGGCCGTAAGTGCTGCTGCATCCCTCCCCCATGCTGAACACTGACTGATCCCTCCCTCCATCCTCAACGATCAGGACGTAAGTGTCACTGTATCCCTCCCCCGCACTGAACACTGACCAATCTCTCCCTCTGTCCTCAACGGTCAGTGCGTAAGTACTGCTGCGTCCCTCCCCCACGCTGCACACCGACTGATCCTTCTGTCTGTCCTCAACGATCAGCACGTAAGTGCCGCTGCATCCCTCCCCCACGCTGAATGCTGACCAATCCCTCCCTCCATCCTCAACGATCAGTCTGTAAGTGTCGCCGTCTCCCTCCCACTTGTTGCAGCCTGATGAAACTGCCCCCCTCTCCCACCCCTCCAACCTTTCCCTTCAACCAACAGCGTGTAAGTACTTTTGCTGCATGTAGATACTTCATTTAATCTCCCAACTGTAGAAGCAGGCTACCCTCCGTGGATATGTAAGGAGGGATAGAGTTGGGGAATAGGCGAGGCAGTGGCAGTGTGTCAAAGGGTGTTTCTCCGGCGTCAGACAGTGAGGATGAATCTGTAGGCAACCCCATCAGCACATCAATCTTCTTGAACTTTTCTGTTGAATCATTTTTTCCTTGAAGAGTCTGTTTCGGCATTTGAGCGAACCCTTCTCTGCATTCCAGTTCCAGCCAAGGTCGGCATATCACTGGCACATCTCTCGGGCGGCATTACCGAATGCCGACCGAGAACCACAGCATTCGGAACTGAGTTTGACGGCTCGATCGGGGAGTTTTGCACCATTGTGCCAACTCAGCCCACTGCCTGTACGAGTTAGATGGGTCATTCTGCACAGGTTGCCCGTTCTAGCAAGTTCCAGCGTCTGCCGGGCCACATTGCGGCCCAGCATCCTCTTCCGCTGGGTGCTGAGATTGAACAATTGGTAGAAACTGATTTGTGATTTTACAGGCCCCACGTGAACCAATACTCCTCAAGGTCTGACGGTATTCGGGTTTAGAGCTTGCTTTACATTAGTCTAATGGTGCATGGTATGAATGTATTATTTTCCTCACTCCTCCTGACATCGACGCCGGGTGTCGTTCGCAAAACACGGGATGGTAGCCTCCCTGTGTCACTCCTGGACAGTGGATCATCTTACAGCCGGGCTGTCTAAGACCTCTCCTTGGATTTTAGACTCGAGGCTGGTCTGCTTCTGGCCTCTCAGGATTACTACCAATTCCGTACCTAATACCTCGTGCATGGCCAATGATGGGCTCTTCGCAGACACTCAAGCCAGGATCGGCTTCTTTCGGCCTGCCACGAGTGGTATGTATAACGACCACAGGCAATCATAGGCACTCCAATAGATTTGCTACTGATTTCAGTTAGAACTGTCTCCTCAGAGTTCTTCCCAGTGCCTTGGTTCATTCACTACTTTGAACCTAATGATTATGCTCATACGTTGCGGAGATACAGGCAAAACAATATGAAGTATTGTGTGTTCAATTGATTTCTGCCGCCACACCGTCCCAAGCCGCGCGTCCCTATTGTACACCGGATGCAACATCGCAGGAGGAGGGTTACATACTATGAAAAGCATTAGCAGGTGCGTGAGACTCACGAAGAAAAACAGCAAGTACCTAGTACGACATATGTTGCGCGATGTACGTTGGGGCTGGCAGACGCAACCTGTGCACAACATATTTATCATCTTAGCATCCCGTGTTTTGCGAAGGACGCTCGGCGTCGCGACGTCAGGATGATGCACCCCAATCCCGTGCTTTGCGAACAACATCCGGTGCTCCATGTTTTCACTCGTCTTAAAAAGCATTCATTTACTGCCTGGTGGTAATAGTAGGGAACAGGAGGTTTGGAGCGAGGAAAGACCCTCTGGAGTGCATTCACTGCGTTGAGACCCTCCGTAGTCAGAGTCTGACTCCGTTCACGGAGCTCGGACTACCTGTGACTTATGTCTGACTACAGCCGTAGTCAGACGTAGTAGTCGAAGGGTTTGAAGCTGTTCACGGAGCTCGGCTTACGGCACGTAGTCAGGCTGTGCCTACGTCTGACTACTTTGCCCAACCTCTGCCTACCCCGCGTAGGCACAGCTCGTCCAACCTTTCCTTGCACTTTTTCGCTCATTTCTTTGTTAATACATTGCTCAAACCTCTTTGCCATCTGCGAGTGAGTGAGAGATGGTGCTTTGCGGTGATAGCGGAAGCAAAGTTTCGGGTAACGTCACGGATCATTCACACCAAATTTGTGAAATTCCCACCAAACCAACATTATTAACAACTTGCACTAACTCCAGAGTAACTGGGTATGCAAATTGGAGCTCGATAGTGCAAGGTAGCCAAAGCCAACCTGTGCCTACGGACGTAGGCGCAGGTAGTCAGACATAGTCACGGAGTAGTCAGAGGTAGGAAAGGGGGCCACAACGTAGTCGCATGTAGTCCAATGTCCATGCGACTACGTCCGTAGTCACACCCTCTGACTACGGGGGGCCTCAACGCAGTGATTACTCTACTCTTTAGCTCAATTCGGCACGGACTCGACGTTCTGCCTGAACGGAGTGTCAACGTCTAGTTCCAATTCCTCAAAATTATCCCGGCAACCACCATCTCCTTCAATAAGGAATCATTAAAGACTAAGCCGAAACTACTGAAGCTGAATAAATACAGTACAATTCCGCTCACCTCCGGAAGGCGTCCAGGGACCGCGAATTCTGTCCTATTAGCTTACAATGTACTCAAGGTTGAAAAAAAGTTCAAAACCTCATTCCTGAATAAGCTAAATACTTGCGAATAATACAACAGGGAACCTCCATTCCAACTTTCAAAATTGCCCGTTACCAATCGTCCTGATGATGAAAAAGACATACCCAAGCCTCAGAACGAATTCTCCGTCCAATTGCGAGATCTCCCTCCTTCCTTCCATACGGGCATGCCAGTCTTGACCGCATTCAGAACAACCATATGGCCATGAGGTGCTTCACGATAAGTCAACAAAACACAAAAGGCACTGCCCACGCCACTGACGAGCGCGTGTTGCACT